>SJYX01006725.1:85480-132236 GCA_006410675.1 Oreotragus oreotragus | reverse complement strand
TCGATGCTTTTGAACTGTGGTGTTGGAGAAGACTCTTGAGAGTCCCTTGGACTGCAAGGAGATCCAACCAGTCCATTCTGAAGGAGATCAACCCTGGGATTTCTTTGGAAGGAATGATGCTAAAGCTGAAACTCCAGTACTTTGGCTACCTCATGCGAAGAGTTGACTCATTGGAAAAGACTCTGATGCTGGGAGGGATTGGGGGCAGGAGGAGAAGGGGACGACCGAGGATGAGATGGCTGGATGGTATCACGGACTCGATGGACGTGAGTTTGAGTGAACTCCAGGAGATGGTGATGGACAGGGAGGCCTGGCCTGCTGCAATTCATGGGGTCGCAAAGAGTCGGACACGACTGAGTGACTGAACTGACTGAAGTGACAGTGATCCAGGATTTCCCCTGGTTTACATGTTAAAGACCCATCTGCACAAGGAGGGTTCTCAAGCACAATAAATTCAGAAGAAAATCTGATTGTTGTCTTGATCCAGGTAGATACGCTGGATCCAATTACTTTTGGTCAAGGAGCAGCATCATTTGTGTCATTTAACAAAGACCATGCTGGGGCAGACATATAACCCCAGGGAAAGAGGATGAGTTTCCCAAGAGGGTAGTGTTACTATGAATAACACAAGGAACCCACTACTGTCTCACAGCATGGTATCTTTATCCAAAACCTTTGCATTTTAGCTGAAACCCAATTTTGGTTTTTTGGTATTTTTTATGGCTTAAAAAACTCAAAAAATCTTTCAGTACTCACAGTTTTGAAGTCATAAGTTATAGAGCTTTAGAAAGCCCTGAGATCCAAAGAAGTAAACTGTTTCCATGTTATCCTGACTCTATAGTGGATGTAGGACTTAAATTCATTCTTTAACTTCTAGGCTAATCCTTTGCATTCTTGTCACATTATTTCTTGACATAACTATATCAACTCTTAATAGATAACTGGAAAGCTTAAAAATATCTCTGTTGAATGAGATCATATTCTCTGCCTTTAATTTTCATTTTATTGCAATAGGAATGTACAATTTTATTGCATCATTTTTTTCAAAAGATTTTAAAGTATCTTAAAATCCTAATCTTTCAAGTCACATTCTGAAAACATATGGCTAGTGTTATTTTTTCATTATTTCACCTTCAGCTTTCATGTAATCCAGAAAATAAATTGTTTTATCAGAGCTCCACATTGATTCTTTGGCCATAGCTAGAAACAAAAGTGCTGACACTAATTAATCAATAAACAAATTTTCAGATGTCTCTATTAATACATACATTGTTAAAGGAATAATTCCAAAGGCAACAGTATTTAGTAGTATACCACCATATACACACAAAATCTTTGTATGTATATGTCTAGGTTTCTTTTCAGAATCCCACTTACAGCTGAAATTCTGAATAGTTTGATAATGAGGTAATGTTCTCTATTGGCAGCCATAATTAAAAAAGAGGTTTCAAAGACTGAATATTTCATAGAAAAATTTTGGCAAAGATTGGCTAAAAATAAATATGGTTTTCAAATGATACTATGGTTTTCAAATGACACTATGCTTTTGAGAATTTAATTATATGCATACTTCAATGTACAGTTTGAGCATAAAATAGCCACTGATAATACCTAACAGAGGCAGAAGATATTAAGAAGAGGTGGCAAAAATACATAGAAGAACTGTACAAAAAAGATCTTCACAACCCAGATGATCATGATGATGTGATCACTCAAATAGAGCAAACATCCTGGAATGTGAAGTTAAGTGGGCCTTAGAAAGCACCACTATGAGCAAAGCTAGTGGAGGTGATGGAATTCCAGTTGAGCTGTTTCAAATCCTAAAAGATGATGCTGTGAAAGTGCTGCACTCAATAAGCCAGCAAATTTGGAAAACGCAGCAGTGGCCACAGGATTGGAAAAAGTCAGTTTTCATTCCAATCCCAATGAAACACAGTGCCAAAGAATGCTTAAACTACTGCACAGTTGCACTCATCTCACATGCTAGTTAAGCAATGCTCAAAATTCTCCAAGCAAGGCTTCAACAATAAATGAACCGTGAACTTCCAGATGTTCCGGCTGGTTTTAGAAAAGGCAGAGGAACCAGAGATCAAATTGCCAACATCTGCTGGAATATTAAAAAAAAAAAAACAAGAGAGTTCCAGAAAAACATCTATTTCTGCTTTATTGACTATGCCAAAGCCTTTGACTGTGTGGATAACCACAAATTGTGAAAAATTCTAAAAGAGATGGGAATACCAGAAGACCTGACCTGCCACTTGAGAAATCTGTATGTAGGTCAGGAAGCAATAGTTAGAACTGGACACGGACAGCAGACTGGTTCCAAATAGGAAAAGGAGTACGTCAAGGTTGTATATTGTTACCCTGCTTATTTTACTTACATGCAGAGTACATCATGAGAAATGCTGGGCTGGATGAAGCACAAGCTGGAATCAAGATTGCCAGGAGAAATATCAATAACCTCAGATATGCAGATGACACCACACTTATGGCAGAAAGTGAAGAACTAAAGAGCCTCTTGATGAAAGTGAAAGAGTTGAGTGAAAAAGTTGGCTTAAAGCTCAACATTCAGAAAACAAAGATCATGGCATTTGGTCCATCACTTCATAGCAAATAAATGGGGAAACAGTGGAAACAGTGACAGACTTTATATTTTGGGGCTCCAAAATTACTGCAGAAGGTGACTGCAGCCTTGATATTAAAAGATGCTTACTCCTTGGAAGGAAAGTTATGACCAACCTAGATAGCATATTAAAAAGCAGAGACATTACTTTGCTGACTGAGATCCGTCTAGTCAAGGCTATGGTTTTTCCAGTAGTCATATATGGATGTGAGAGTTAGATTATAAAGAAAGCTGAGCCCCAAAGAATTGATCCTTTTGAGCTGTGGTGGTGGAGAAGACTCTTGAGAGTTCCCTGGACTGCAAGGAGATTCAACCAGTCCACCCTAAAGAAAATCAGTCCTGAGTGTTCATTGGAAGGACTGATGTTGAAGCTGAAACTCCAATACTTTGGCCACCTGATGCGAATAGCTGACTCATTGGAAAAGACTCTGATGCTGGGAAAGGTTGAAGGTGGGAGGAGAAGGGGACATCAGAGCATGAGGTAGTTGAATGGTATCACTGACTCGATGGGCATGAATTTGGATAAACTCTGGGAGTTGGTGATGGACAGGGAGGCACGGTGTGCTGCAATCCATGGGTTTGCAAAGATTTGGGTATGACTGAGTGAACTGAACTGAATATCCATTGAAATCCCTCAATATGCCAGGATATGAGTTGTTACTGTAAAATAGTAAAAGAATCACAGCCTGCCTTCAAGTATGTTACATTAGTAATCAGTGAATTTACAGTTTGATTTATGGGATATGTTTTTAGGTGGAATTTGCAAAAAATACAAATTAAACTTTTTCAGCTTGGGTGGGAAAAGGTCCCAAATGCATTTGATAGCACTCATTACTATATTCAGGCTTCCCTTGTGGCTCAGACAAAAAAGAATCTGCCTGCAATGCAGGAGACCTGGTTTCTATTTCTGGGTTTAGAAGATCTCTGCAGGAAGGTATGGCAACCCACTCCAGTATTCTCCATGGGAGAATCCCCATAGACAGAGTACCTGGAAGTCTACAGGCCATGGTGTCACAAAGAGTCAGACATGACTGAGCAACTAAAAAGTATACGAACACATTACTATATTTACTACCATTTTTGCTGTTGCTCTCTTCTTGGAGTAAATGTTTATTTTCCTTATTGATTTGATGCTGAAAAATTATCAGTTGAAATAAGAAAACACCACCAACAACAAAAAAGTCTCCCCATTATCGTTCCCCACACAAAGCCTGGATGTATCTAGCATTCATTGGCAATATCCTGTTTTCTGGATATCATTTATAATACCCACTCCAGTATTCTTGGGATTCCCTGATAGCTCAGATAGTAAAAAATCCACCTGCAATGCAGGAGACCTGAGTTCAATCCCTGGGTTGGGTGATCTACTGGAGGAGGGCAAGACAACCCACTCCAGTATTCTTGACTGAAGAATCCCCATGGACAAAGGAGCCTGGCAGGCTACTATCCATGGGATCCTAAAGACAGAGAATGTTGGAAAATGCATTAGTCATATGTGCATTTCTTGATTATAAATATCATTCTTATGTCATTTGAAATCATAGTTTACAGATATTATTCTAACACAATATGAAAAATATATACAGATATATATTTATACAGGTATATAAATATATATAATATGATAAATATATACAAATATATAACTACATATAAATATTTATAATGGATGATGCTGATATGTATAACTAGTTTAAAATCAATTTTCTCAGATTATATAATTATTTTTACTTATATAGATATTTAATTTTACTTATATAGATACTTCACTTTAAATGAAAATATTTAAAATGAAAATATTTATTATATATAAGAAATAAATTTAACATGCAGTTGAATGGATTGACTTATTGATATAAGCTTATTTCCAGTTGAAGAGGCAGATAATTTTGACCAAAAAAGAGTGAATTTTAATGAGTATTCAAGTGAAAGTGAACGTGAAGTCACTCAGTTGTATCCAACTCTTTGCAACCCCATGGACTGTAGCCTACCAGGCTCCTCTGTCCATGGGATTTTCCAGGCAATAGTCCTGGATTGGATTCCCATTTCCTTCTCCAGGGGATCTTCCCAACCCAGGGATCGAACCCAGGTCTCCTGTATTGTAGACAGACGCTTTACCGTCTGAGCCACCAGGGAAGTTCAAAATGAATATTCAAAATAGTGACCAATTAACATTCTTAAATCTATAGCATCTAAGACAATTTAAACATTTGTGTTTTTTTTTAATACTATGTGAAGTTTAAGTTTCTGTATTTTTAATCATCTCTTGATCCAACATGGCAAATATTTAAAAAAATTATTCTATGTATCTCTTTAACTCTATAGATTTACATGAAGTAAAAGAGAAAGGATGATTCATTTCACTCTTTGTCTTAAACATTTTAAGAATTTTTTTGAGGTGTAATTCATATGCCATAAATTTGAATGGGTATGTATACAGTTCAGTGTTTGCAGGAACTTCCTGTACAATGTTGAAAAGTATCAAAAGCAGGCATATTACTCTTTTTCTTGGTCTTATAAGGAACACAATCTTTCACCATTGTATGTGACATGAACTATAAGTTTTATGTAGATACTCTTTATGATGTTGATGAAATTCCTTTATATTCNACTCAGTTGTATCCAACTCTTTGCAACCCCATGGACTGTAGCCTACCAGGCTCCTCTGTCCATGGGATTTTCCAGGCAATAGTCCTGGATTGGATTCCCATTTCCTTCTCCAGGGGATCTTCCCAACCCAGGGATCGAACCCAGGTCTCCTGTATTGTAGACAGACGCTTTACCGTCTGAGCCACCAGGGAAGTTCAAAATGAATATTCAAAATAGTGACCAATTAACATTCTTAAATCTATAGCATCTAAGACAATTTAAACATTTGTGTTTTTTTTTAATACTATGTGAAGTTTAAGTTTCTGTATTTTTAATCATCTCTTGATCCAACATGGCAAATATTTAAAAAAATTATTCTATGTATCTCTTTAACTCTATAGATTTACATGAAGTAAAAGAGAAAGGATGATTAATTTCACTCTTTGTCTTAAACATTTTAAGAATTTTTTTGAGGTGTAATTCATATGCCATAAATTTGAATGGGTATGTATACAGTTCAGTGTTTGCAGGAACTTCCTGTACAATGTTGAAAAGTATCAAAAGCAGGCATATTACTCTTTTTCTTGGTCTTATAAGGAACACAATCTTTCACCATTGTATGTGACATGAACTATAAGTTTTATGTAGATACTCTTTATGATGTTGATGAAATTCCTTTATATTCCTAATCTGTTGAAATATTAGGAAATAAAGCTTGGATTTTGTCAAGTTATTTTCCTAAATCTGTTGAGGTAACATGGTCTTTTGCATTAAATGATATTCAAAAATTAAAACAACCTTGCTTCACCTAAAATAAATTCCATTTGGCAGTGGTTAATAATAATTTCTACATATCACTAGACATCACTTGCTATTACTTTGTTAAAAATTTTTGCATCTATATTCAGTGAAGACGTTGGCCTGATTTTATTTCTCTCTTTTTATTCTTTTTCTTTTTCCTTTTTTCTTTCTTTCTTTATCTGTCTGGCTTTCTTGTTAGAATAAAACTTGCCTTACAGAATGAGAAAGTATTTCCTCTTTCTCAATACCTTGTGAAGGATTAGTTTCATTTCTTCCTTAAATGGTTGATAAAATTCACCAATGAATGCTATTTTTTAAAGAAGTAAATGGTATTTTTCAGTACAGCAAATAAACCAATTATATTAGAGCTAAGATAAAGTAGCAAGTGGAGAAGGCAGTGGCAACTCACTCCAGTACTCTTGCCTGGCAAATCCCATGGACGGAGGAGCCTGGTAGGCTGCAGTCCATGGGGTCGCTAGGAGTCGGACACCACTGAACGACTTCACTTTCACTTTTCACTTTCATGCATTGGAGAAGGAAATGGCAACCCACTCCAGTGTTCTTGCCTGGAGAATTCCAGGGATGGCGGAGCCTGGAGGGCTGCCATCTCTGGGGTTGCACAGAGTCGGACACGACTGAAGCGACTTAGCAGCAGCAGCAGCAGCAACACCACTGAACGACTTCGCTTTCACTTTTCACTTTCATGCATTGGAGAAGGAAATGGCAACCCACTCCAGTGTTCTTGCCTGGAGAATTCCAGGGATGGCGGAGCCTGGAGGGCTGCCATCTCTGGGGTTGCACAGAGTCGGACACGACTGAAGCGACTTAGCAGCAGCAGCAGCAGCAAAATAGCAAGTATCTGAAATGGCATTAAAGACAATTATTAGGGAGCTCATTTTAATTGAATTAAAACCTACAGAAAATAACTATTACATCACCCCAAGTAACTTCTAGTTCTGATAACGTACACCACAGAAATAAAAAAATACATTTTATAAGAGTTGTGTATTGTTGTTCATATCATGTTATGTGTGATGTGTGTGTGTGCTTTATACAAGTTATATCATCTTTTTCTTATGACCATGAAGAGATGTAAAACCCACAGATTCTTCTCTTCACTACAAGATACTTCATGTAGGCCTTCTGTGTCTCCATTGTAATGTTCTTATATTTGCTAATTCTTTAAATTTTTATTCATTATTTTATGGAGTCTCATTTTCACTAGATATCTGCCATACATCCCTAAGGAAATTTAATATAGTTCACTTGATTCATTATAACTTTTATTATAACTTTTTTTCATATTATGAAAAGTATATAGTATAATATATTTTTTAAGGATGGATAAGGCAAGAAGTGTTTCAAACATTAGAGTTTCTGTTCAGACCTAAAAATTATGACTAAATCAGAAATCCAGTACTGCTGTGTGTTTATTACAAAAGATAAAACTGAACTTCATTATTTAAGATATTGCAGGGTGTATCAACAGATGATACATGTGCTACAATAGTATTCTCACAAATTTAAGACTTCTCAATTTTATGCTAAATAATAGCTCAGAAGCCTTTTTTATAATGTGCTTCCTTAGTAACATTCCTCGGCTCTTCAGAATTACAGCTTCAGTATCAGAACAAATTTCTTCACTCTTGGACCCCCAGTTTTGCTAAATATGCATGATCATCAAAATCGTCTTAAATTACAGATAACTTTACTGCTTCTGCAGTAGTTAAATTATGGGAGTCACTACATTTGCAAAATTATTCTAAACCTACAGGTTTTAATGATCTAAGAACTGACATAAAAGATATTTTCTCCTACATATTAGGAAGAGAACCTCCTCCTGTTTAAAATTACAAATATATACCCTTGATTCTCACAAGCTCTAGGTCTCATTTTCTCAACTCAAAGTTCTTCACACAGATTTGTCTTTGAAACCTCACTTCTACTGTAGATTTTCAATAAGCCTGTAGAATAAGCCTTTCTGTAGCACTTACTTGATGCTAATAATAAAAGTAGCTTCAATTTGTTTAGTGCCAAATATATACAAAGAAAAATTTTTCAAGGCTTGCGATTGTAATGAAGAGTGGGCTATGAAAGAAAGAAAGAAAAGCAAAATTTCTTTTAACATTTAGTTAGTTTCATGCAACGTAGTAAATGCTTACAATATATTAATGTTGCCAAATTCTCATCACCACCTTTTGAGTTAGAGATAATTAATCTCATTTTAGAGTTGAATAAACTGAAACTCAGAAAGGTTAATTGCTTTGCACAAAGTAACAAAGCTAATATAGAAGAACAAAAATGTAAACCTGAGTCTCACTAATACATAAATCTCTCAGCTTTCTTGCTCACACATCGATGCTCCTTCTGATTAGAGTGCTATATTAAAAGAAGAAGTAATAATTTTTACAATCTTTTTTCTTAAGATTTCCAGTTTTATTCTCCATAAAGCACTCATTTTTAGCCTTGACTTCCTGTAGTAATTATTATGGCCTCCCAGTTCCCCCAAAAAACCGCACATGCTCTTCCTAGTGGGACTCATAAGTTTTAATCTTTTTAAACATTTTAACACAGAGAATTTTTCAATTATAGTATAACGAATCACAATGCGTTCATCACCCATTTCCAAAAAGCACCAATATTTGTGATAATTTTTTTGTTTAATCTATGCTTCCAGCCACTCCTCACTATCTCATTCAATTTTTTAGATAAAATTTACATAAATTAAAATATATATGTTAAGTATATATTTTTGATAAATGGATATTTATTCCACATTTCCTATAAAAATATAGAATAGTCCCATTAGACCAGATATTTCCTCATGCTCCTGCCAATCATTTGCTCTCAACTCCAGAGATAACTATAGTCTGATTTTTTAACCATACATTAGTATATCAGTTTTTCCCTTTCTAGAACTTCATATATATGGAATCACATCGATGAACTATTCTCTGTCCAGACTCTTTGTCTCATCTCAGTGTCACTGAGGTTCATCCACATTGTTGTGTGTATCAATAATTTGAGTTTGAGCTGTTGTTTTTGCCTTTTTGGTATAACATTGAGGCATGATATTAATATTTCCTTTAGTTGCTAAGTCTTCCCCAACTCTTTTTGTGACCCCATGGGCTGCTGTAGGCCATCAGGCTCCTTTGTCCATAAGATTTTCCAGACAAGAATACTGGAGCATGTTGCCATTTCTATCTCCAAGGGATCTTCCAGACCCAGGGATCAAACCTGTACTTTCTGCTCTGGCAGGTGGATTTTCTACCACTGAGCCACCAGGGAAGCCCAACAGTTGCATGATATGAATATTCCACATGTAATTTATCAATTTGATGATTGGCATTATTGTTATATATAGTTCTTGGCTGTTTCTATAATGTTTGGGAAAAAATATTTCTGTAGACAACTGTACTTTTGTTGTTGTTGTTGTTAGATATCGGGAAATGAGACTGCTGGATTAAATGTTTACTTTTTAGTATTTCCAAACCTCTGTTTCCAAAGTGATGATACCATTAACATTCCCATCAGCAGTGAATAAGAGTTCTGGTAGCTCCCTGTCTTTACTGACATTTGGCTCCTGTCAGCCTTTATCAGTTTAGCCTCTTTGGTGGATATCTAGCAATATCTCATTGTAATTTTAATTTGTAATATTTCTCTAATGGCTAATGATGGAAGGTCATGAAGATATTATTGTGGTTTTTATTCTCAAAGCTTTATCATTTTACTCTTGACAGTTAAGGTTATTATCTACCTTGAATTAATTTATGTGTATTGTGTAAGACAAGGGTTATCCTTGATTTCATTTCCACTTGGGTACGTCCAGTGAGTCCAGTACCACTTGTTAAAAAGATCCATATAAGGGTACATTTATGGTTTTTCATAGCTCAACTTAAAAAAAAAAGAATGAAAAAAGTGAGTATTGTAAGTTAAGTTTTATTGGGAGCCAAATGAGGACTGCAGCCTGGAAGACGGCACCTCAGGTAGCTCTGAGAAACTGTTCCAAAGAAGCAGGGGGTAAAGGTCAGTATATATGTGATTTTGGTAAAAGGGGAATAGATGTATTCAAGCACACACACAAACGCACACATATATATTGCTATTCTTCTGAAGCTTTTGCTGGTCACAAGAAACAGTAATCACCATGAGGAATGTTAGTGATTTTCTAGATATGAGGAGATATAAGAATGAGGCTCATAAAATTAGCTCCAGGAAATATCCAACTATCTGAAGACTTGTCCTGCCAGTTTTAGTCCCAAACACAAAGTGCCTGCTTTTGCTCTCCACCCTGAACTCTTTTCAGAGGATGTTGAAAATCAGCAGCTGCAGGAACACATGATTTAGTTCTTGTAGAGGTAGATGGTAAGTGCCCATGACAGTGAAAGTGAAAGTGAAGTCGCTCAGTCGTGTCCGAGTCTTTGTGACCCCATGGACTGTAGCCTACCGGGCTCTTCCCTCCATGGGATTTTCCAGGCAAGAGTACTGGAGTGGGTTGCCATTTCCTTCTCCAGGGGATCTTCTTGACCTAGGGATCGAACCCTGGTCTCCCGCATTCCAGGCAGACACTTTAATCTCTGAGCCACCATGGTAAGTACCAATTTGTAGTTGACACAAANCTTCCCTCCATGGGATTTTCCAGGCAAGAGTACTGGAGTGGGTTGCCATTTCCTTCTCCAGGGGATCTTCTTGACCTAGGGATCGAACCCTGGTCTCCCGCATTCCAGGCAGACACTTTAATCTCTGAGCCACCATGGTAAGTACCAATTTGTAGTTGACACAAATCACTAACACTATCGTTGCTTTACAATGTATTTTTAATCCACACTTTCTTTTTTGCCTTTATCACTGAACTACTTTCTATAATTTTTGCTCTTTATTGTAGTTATGATAATAAACACCTTCTATAAAACACAGTGTGTGTTTAGAGTTAGGGACTTCCCTGGTGACTCAGACAGCAAAGAATCTGCCTACAATGCAGGAGTCTTGGGTTCAATACCTGAGTCAGGAAGATCCCTCTGGAGAAGGAAATGACAATCCACTCCAGTATTCTTGCCTGAAGAATTCCACGGATAGAGAAGCCTGGTGGGCCCCAGTATTTACTATTTAGAGTAAAAATGATATTACTCTGCATGAAATACAGGAATCTTGCAAATGGTTCTTGTATACTGTATATTGTGTGATTTACATTATATATCTATGGCATCAAATAGGTAGTGCTACTTTTCAAATAATTACCTTTAAATAATCATATATATTTTATAAGAGTTATATTTTATTTGGCAGGAATTTTTTAGGACTTCAAACCTGGGAGGTAGCATCTCAAGTAACCATGAGAGAATTGCTCTGAGGCGGCAGGAGGGGAGCTAGGATATATAGAATTTTTGCAACAAAGACTAGGCATTGGGAACATAAAAAAAATTACTGTTAATTAAAGAAAGCCAGATCTGTCTAGTTGAGGAATTTAATTCTTTTCTATATATGGGAAGACACAAGAGTCTGTGCTCACTGAAATCATTTCTCTGAAATGTTCCTCAGCTATCTGGGGCTGGTATCCTGTGTCTTTCATATCCTTAGTTTCCTCAGAGCTCACTCTAGGGAGTGGCTATAGTCTGATGGCTGTTAAATGGCAAGTATTTTCCTTCCTGAATTCCCTCCAGGCTTAACAGCTCACCATAGGCTGTAGCTACAACTGTGGATGACTGTGACACCTTTTGTGTATTGATATGGCAAGAAATATTCCATTTCTTAGATTCTCTTCTTGGCCTGGAATTTGGCCAATATTTGGGAGATATTTCATGACCAATTTTTGTCCCATGTTGCTGGGAGGCTTATACCAAATCAGGCAAAAATTCATGTTGATTTGCAACTCCAGGTGTTAGTTTCCAAATTAGGCCCTGTTGATAATTAAAGTTTCTCTGGATGGATCCTGTCTCTTACTAGTGGTCAATTATGCTCCAGGAGCTATTTCCCCTTATTGCTCCTTTCCATACCTGGAATCACACTATTATAATTATTCAATGGATTTATTAATGTGATGTTTCCTTAAAATGTTTAACCATCAGTTTTGCTGAAGGCCTGATTACATATCCAGTACTATAAGAGAAAACAACCTTATAAAATAGACAGGATATAAGTAGGTAATGATATTGACAAAGTCATAGCACATCAGGAAAACACAATTCATAAATAATTCGGGAAAAATAATGAATTTAAAAAATGATTAATATACCTAGTTGTAATTCAGTTGCATTAAACCATCAAGTCCACAGGAGAACCAGCTGGAGAAGCCAAATTCTGGAAGGATCAGGTAGAGAGAAAAAGATAAATATTTCATCTTTGTTTATAAAGATATATTTTATCAACATGTTTTAGGTCATAGCATAAGAGGAAATTTTTTTCTGGAAAGCAAAGATGAAAGCTAGTGTATTTTTCAAAAAGTCACAAAGTTATAAACTATACTCATTAGTTCATTCAGTCACAGGTAATTAATTCCTGTTGATTTTTATGAAGTAAGCAGGTTTTCCATTAGTTCTGTCATTTGTTACCCAGTTAAGTGCTATTATCTAAAGGTTATATTTAGAAACTTATTTTTTTATATAGTTTTTATGAGTCTTCTTGAAAATCTTCATTCTGTAAAAACATCGGTATAAAATAATGATTGAAAGGACAAAACTTAAAAAAGCATGGTTAAAGATTTGAGTACAATACAATTAGTAGGAAACTTGGATATTTCTGGACATATAACATTTTAAGTTAATAACTAGAACTATTGCTGATAATATAGTATTAACAGTGACAGACTTCATTTTCTTAGGGTACAAAATTACTGCAGATGGCGACTGCAGCCATGAAATTAAAAGACACTTGCTCCTTGGAAGAAAAGCTAGACAAAACTAGACAGCATGTTAAAAAAGCAGAGACATTACTTTGCAGACAAAGATCCATCTAGTCAAAGCTATGGTTTTTCCAGTAGTCATGTATGGATGTGAGAGTTGGACCATAAAGAAAGCTGAGCACAGAAGAACTGATGCTTTTGAATTGTGGTATTGTATAAGACTCCTGATAGTCCCTTGGAAGGCAAGGAGATCAAATCAGTCCATCCTAAAGGAAATCAGTCCTGCATATTCATTGGAAGGACTGATGTTAAAGCTGAATTGCCAATACTTTGGCCACCTGATGTGAACAACTGACTCATTGGAAAAGACCCTGATGATGAGAAAGATTGAAGGCAGGAGGAGAAGGGGACGTCAGAGGATAAGATGGTTGGATGGCATCACCGACTTGATGGACATAAGTCTGAGTAAGCTTCAGGAGTTGGTAATGGATAGGGAAGCCTGGAGTGCTGCAGTACATGGGGTCACAAAGAGTCAGACATGACTGAGTGAACTGAACTGAACTGAATATACTGTCAGGGCTATTCCTGGTCTTTGGTTTGGTTTCACCATATTTATTTATGTACAATTAATATACAAAACAGCTCATGTTTAAGATATACAGTCTCATAAGCCTTGACATGTGTGTACTCATTAAACCATTAAGAAAATCAACATAGTAAACATATCCAACACTTCCATAGGTTTCTTTTGCTCTTTAGTATTTCTGCCTTTATATGTACTGCCATCTCCAAACAGACAACCTTTGATCTGCTTCTTGAGACTATAGAAGTCTCAATGTACATTTTTAAAAATTTTGTATAAAAAAATTCATACAGAATTTTCTATATTGTTTGGCTTCTCACTGAAACTGTTATTTTAATATTCATCCACATTGCTCTATATATCAGTTTTATTTTATCATTCTTATGTTATACTGAGTAACATTCTATTGTTTGACCAATCCATTTTTGGTGGATGTTAGAGCTGTTCCAAGTTTTTGGCTATGGCAAATAACATCTGTGTCATACCTAGAATTATTTTAATTGATTTTTTTCTTTTTTCAATGGGCAAATTGTTCTGCTTTTGGGGTGCATTATAATTTTTTATTATATGGTACATGTTGTATGTTTGTCCTTGTTGGATGATGGATAATTTTGTTTTCCTATAAATACTGAGCTTTCTTCCAGGGTACAATTAACTTATTCAAAACCATTTGATCTTCATGGATATTGTCTTTAAACTTTATTAGGTGGAAGCAGATCAGTGTTTAGACTAGTGTTAATTTTACAAATCATTAAGTAAGATCTTTTTTAGTAGTCCATCTGTTTCTTCATGAATTATAAGANACTTGGATATTTCTGGACATATAACATTTTAAGTTAATAACTAGAACTATTGCTGATAATATAGTATTAACAGTGACAGACTTCATTTTCTTAGGGTACAAAATTACTGCAGATGGCGACTGCAGCCATGAAATTAAAAGACACTTGCTCCTTGGAAGAAAAGCTAGACAAAACTAGACAGCATGTTAAAAAAGCAGAGACATTACTTTGCAGACAAAGATCCATCTAGTCAAAGCTATGGTTTTTCCAGTAGTCATGTATGGATGTGAGAGTTGGACCATAAAGAAAGCTGAGCACAGAAGAACTGATGCTTTTGAATTGTGGTATTGTATAAGACTCCTGATAGTCCCTTGGAAGGCAAGGAGATCAAATCAGTCCATCCTAAAGGAAATCAGTCCTGCATATTCATTGGAAGGACTGATGTTAAAGCTGAATTGCCAATACTTTGGCCACCTGATGTGAACAACTGACTCATTGGAAAAGACCCTGATGATGAGAAAGATTGAAGGCAGGAGGAGAAGGGGACGTCAGAGGATAAGATGGTTGGATGGCATCACCGACTTGATGGACATAAGTCTGAGTAAGCTTCAGGAGTTGGTAATGGATAGGGAAGCCTGGAGTGCTGCAGTACATGGGGTCACAAAGAGTCAGACATGACTGAGTGAACTGAACTGAACTGAATATACTGTCAGGGCTATTCCTGGTCTTTGGTTTGGTTTCACCATATTTATTTATGTACAATTAATATACAAAACAGCTCATGTTTAAGATATACAGTCTCATAAGCCTTGACATGTGTGTACTCATTAAACCATTAAGAAAATCAACATAGTAAACATATCCAACACTTCCATAGGTTTCTTTTGCTCTTTAGTATTTCTGCCTTTATATGTACTGCCATCTCCAAACAGACAACCTTTGATCTGCTTCTTGAGACTATAGAAGTCTCAATGTACATTTTTAAAAATTTTGTATAAAAAAATTCATACAGAATTTTCTATATTGTTTGGCTTCTCACTGAAACTGTTATTTTAATATTCATCCACATTGCTCTATATATCAGTTTTATTTTATCATTCTTATGTTATACTGAGTAACATTCTATTGTTTGACCAATCCATTTTTGGTGGATGTTAGAGCTGTTCCAAGTTTTTGGCTATGGCAAATAACATCTGTGTCATACCTAGAATTATTTTAATTGATTTTTTTCTTTTTTCAATGGGCAAATTGTTCTGCTTTTGGGGTGCATTATAATTTTTTATTATATGGTACATGTTGTATGTTTGTCCTTGTTGGATGATGGATAATTTTGTATTCCTATAAATACTGAGCTTTCTTCCAGGGTACAATTAACTTATTCAAAACCATTTGATCTTCATGGATATTGTCTTTAAACTTTATTAGGTGGAAGCAGATCAGTGTTTAGACTAGTGTTAATTTTACAAATCATTAAGTAAGATCTTTTTTAGTAGTCCATCTGTTTCTTCATGAATTATAAGATTTTCCACACTGTTTCTTTTTACAACAAACACCATTCTTTACTGTGAAATTTGCAGGTTGTTATTTCTAATCATTTTTGGTTATTCTTTCTCTGAACTCAGGTATTTTCCATGTACATACTCACCACTTAGTATTATGCAGACACTGCAGAAATCCAGATCTCTCCCTCTCTCTCTCCTCCTTCTCCTTCTCCTTTCTTGTGCTCTGCACTGTGAACTTTGGTTGCCTTAGCCTCCTAGGCTCCCAGACCCCTCTCCTCTCCTGAGAGATAGTTGAATTCTGCCTTCGGTTATGTTTTCCAGACAGTACACTGAGACAATTATATGGCACATCTTATTTCTTTCCCATCGCTCGGAGATTACATTGCTGGGTGTTATTGTTTCATTTATTTTGTCTGGATATTTGTTGTTTTGGATGGGAAAGTAAATCTGGTCCCTTTTGCTCCATCATGGCTGAAAATAAAATTGGCTTTTATTTACTCACATTTAACACCTGTACCTTTTTATTTGTATTGAAGCTACCATCAGAAGTTATTTTCCTTCATCCTGAGTTATTTCCTTAGCATTTTTTGTATACAAATTTGAATATGATGAATTCTCTCAGTTTTGTTTTACAATAAAATGTTTTTCTCCTATCATTTTTGAATGCTTATTTTTCTAGATATCACATTCCCATTGATAATAGCTTTTGTTTAGCACATTGGACTGATTGTTCTGTTGTAGTTTAAACCCATTTTTTTTCTAATAAGTCAGCAGTTATTTTAATTCCTTTTTGTGTGTTTGTGATGGATCATTTCTTCTGCCTCTTTTAGTTTTTTTATCTTTATCTTTTGATATCCACAGTTTTGCAATGATGTGATTTTTTTAAAGTATGTGCATCTGTAGTTTGATGTATTTTCTTCAGATTTATGAGTTTGGGGCTATAATATATTTCTGAATCATTTTCTGCCCCATTCTTGTTCTCCTTTCCCATAGTACTTCAATTACATATATTTCAGAGTACTTAATATTTATATTATTCAAATTAGATATCTTAAACTGATTTATCCCCAAGTTCACTGATGTTTTCATGTACAGCTTCCTATTTTTTATTAATTTCATCATTTAAAATCTTTATTTCAGCTATACTTCTTAGGCTCACTGCATTGATTTGGTTCTTTTTTATAGTTCTATTTCTTTATTGATTTCTCATCTGATTATACATGAGTGTATTTTTCTTTAATGCATTAAACATATTTTAATAGCTATTTTACTCATAGGTTGCTAATTTCAATATACTGATAATTCATGAAGATTTTCTAATGGCTACATTTTTTCCTGTATAAATTCTATATTTTAATGTTCTTTGAATTCTCATTGTTTCTGACTGGATATTATGTTTATATTTATATCTATTCATGTCATTGTAGAGATTCTATATTTTCTTATAATTCTATTCAGAGGGTTAAATTTTTTTTTTCCAAGCAGGTATTTCGCTTGGCTGAACTCAAATCATGTCTCCCTTACATGGGCCGCAACTGAAACAGTAACCCAAATCTTTCACATTTGAGTTACTACCTTTAGAGTTTTCCTCATTTTCTTGTTTGAAAAATTTAGTGTTTTATTAGGATTCTTGCAGTTTTTAAACATTCTTTGTTCCCATCTTCTATCCAAATCCCTTTTTTCAGTTTCCTCCATAAAATTTCAAATATGTCCCCAACCCCAAACTGTTCTCTGACACATTTCTATCTTATATTTCTATCTGCAGGAGGGTTAGAACTAAACTGAAAAATCTTGAACTCCATATATCTTTAAAATATTTATTTGCATAAAGACTACTCTACATAATTTTGTAATCAGTCTTAAGATAAGAAATAAGAAAGTATTCTAACTTGTTACTAATCTCTTGCAATCATTTCCTTTTCTCCCAAATCTGTTGAGAGCCCCTCATTTAGTGAGGACACCAATCAGTGTTATTTATTATAAAATATTTCCAAGATCAATTGAACTAAAATGTACCTGTCAACCTTTTCTGTGAAAAACAATTACATGCCATGTTCAGTTCACTTCAGTCCCTCAGTCATGTCCAACTGTGTCATGACATGGATTGCATCATGCCAGTCTTCCCTGTCCATCACCAACTCCCAAAGCTTACTTAAATTCATGTCCATCAAGTCAGGGATGCCAACCAAACATCTCATCATCTGTCATCCCTTCTCCTCCTGCCTTCAAACTTTCCCAGCTTCAAGGTCTTTTCCAGTGAGTCATTTCCTGGCATCAGGTAGCCAAAGTATTGGAGTTTCAGCTTCAACATCAGTCCTTCCAATGAATATGCAGGACTGATTTCCTTTAGGATTGACTGGTTGGACCTCCTTACAGTCCAAGGAACTCTCAGGAGTCTTCTCCAACACCACAGTTCAAAAGCATCAGTTTTCAGTGCCAAGCTTTCTTTATGATCCAACGCTCACATCCATGCATGACTACTGGAAAAAGTGTAGTCTTGACTAGAGGGAACTTTGTTGACAAAGTAATGTCTCTGCTTTTCAATATGCTGTATAAGTTGGTCAAAGCTTTTCTTCAAAGAAACAAGAGTCTTTTAATTTCATGGCTGCAGTCACCATCTGCAGTGAATTTGGACCTCAAGAAAGTGAAGTCTGTCACTGTTTCCACTGTTTTCCCACCTATTTGCCATGAAGTGATGGGACCAGATGCCATGATCTTCATTTTTTGAATGTTGACTTTTAAGCCAACTTTTCACTCCATTATTTCACTTTCATCAAGAAGTTCTTCTGTTTCTCTTCACTTTCTGCCATATGGGTGGTGTAATCTGCATATCTGAGTTATTGCTATTTCTCTCAGCAATCTTGATTCCAGCTTGTGCTTCACTGAACCTGGCATTTCACATGATGTACTCTACGTATAAGTTAAATGAGCAAGGTGACAATATACAGCCTTGATATGCCTCTTTCCCAATTTGGAACTAGTTCCATGTCCAGTTCTGGGTTTTTTCTTGACCTACACACAGATTTCTCAAGAGGCAGGTCAGGTGGCCTGGTATTCCCATCTTTTGAAGAATTTTCCACAGTTTGTGGTGATCCACACACTCAAAGGCTTTGGCGTTGTCAATAAAGCAGAAGCAGATGTGTTTCTGGAATTATCTTGCTTTTTCTTTGATCCAGCGGATCTCTGGTTCCTCTGCCCTTTCTGAATTTAGCTTGAACGTGGGCAAGTTTTCAGTTCACATGTTGTTGACATGTTGCTTGGAGAATTTTCAGCATTAGTTTGGTAGCGTGTGAAGAAGTGAAGTGAAGTGAAGTGAAGTTGCTCAGTTGTGTCCGACTCTTTGCGACCCCATGGACTGTAGCCTACCAGGCTTCTCAGTCTATGGGATTTTCCAGGCAAAAGTACTGGAGTTGGGGTGCCATTTCCTTCTCCAGCGGATCTTCCCAACCCAGGGATCGAACCCCTGTGTCCCGCATTGCAGGCAGACGCTTTACCCTCTGAGCCAACAGGGTAGCGTGTGAAGGTGAAGGTGAAGTCGCTCAGTCGTGTCCCACTCTTTGCGACCCCGTGGACTGTAACCTACTAGGTTTCTCCATCCATGGGATTCTCCACGCAAGAATATTGGAGTGGATTGCCATTTCCTTCTCCAGGGGATCTTCCCGACCCAGGGATCGAACCGGGTCTCTCGCGTTGGAGGCAGATGCTTTAACCACTGAACCACCCTATAGTGCAATCGTGTAGTAGTTGGAAATTCCTTGCCATGCCTTTCTTTGGAATTTGTATAAAAACTGACCTATTCCAGTCCTGCGGCCATGGCTGAGTTTTCCAAATTCGTTGGCATATTGAGGGAAACACTTTCACAGCATCATCTTTTAGGATTTGAAATAGCACAACTGGAATTCCATCACCTCCACTAGCTTCATTTGTAGTGATGCTCCCTAAGGCACACTTGACTTCTTATTCCAGGATGTCTGGTTCTAGGTGAGTGATCATACCACCCTGGTAATCTGGATCATGAAGATCCTTTTTGTATACTTCTTCTGTGTATCCTTGCCACCTCTTCTTAATATTTTCTGCTTCTGTTAGGTCCATACCATTTCTGTCTTTTATTGTACCTAATTTGCATGAAATGTTCCCTTGGTACCTCTAATTTTCTTGAAGAGATCTGTAGTCTTTCTCATTCTATTTTTTTCCCCCTCTATTTCTTTATATTGATCACTGAGGAAGGCTTTCTTATCTCTCCTTGCTCTTCTTTGGAACTCTGCATACAGATGGGTATATATTTCCCTTTCTCATTTAACTTCAGCTTCTCTTCTTTTCTCAGCTATTTGTAAGGCCTCCTCAGACAACCATTTTGTCTTATTGCATTTCTTTTTGAGGGTGATGGTCTTGATCACTGCCCAGTGGAAGTGATGAGAAGCCCAGTCTGTTGGAAACAGGGACATCAAAAGCAAGTTCAGCAGAAAGTTCATGCAGCTCAGTCTCAGATTTCAGAAGACTTTCAGTTAGGATCAACAAGCTACAAAATGCACTACTAGTTCAATAAGAATACATAAAACTGCACCTGATCATGGAAAATATATATCACTCACCCTTAAATGGACACTTCTATCAGGACTCTGACACTTGAGACTAGGAAGAGAGGGAGGCCCAACGACCCTTGCAGTCCCAGCTCAGCAGGAAGTAGCCAGAGAGACCTCACTGCCCATACTCAAAGAAATGGACCTCGCATCTCTTGAGGGGGTGATATTAGGTAGCTAGAATAGGAAAAATGAGTCCAAAATGGTGGTGGCTAAAAGATAAAGAAAAGGAAAAGCCCATGATAATGGAACAAAAGAAAATCCATGGACCAGAGTCAGAATCAGGTAAAACAAACAAGTCCTCTTCCTGGCTAGCCCAGTTTGCAAAGGTCAGGCTCAGGATGGTGGAGTAGAAGAACATGAGCTCATCTTTTCCTGCAAGAACTCCTAAATTGAAACTCACTGCTGAACAACCATCAACAGGAGAATGTTGGATCCCAAGAGCAATGGAGAAGTCCCAACAGGATGGTAGGAAGGGAGAAATTGCATTTAGAATCAAACCCCATACTTGCCAGAGATGTTCACGGGGCTGAAAGAAAACCTTGTGTGCACCAAGACCCATAGTCCCCACAGAGACTGAGCCAGGTCTACCTTTGAGTGTTGGAGTGTCTCCTGTGGAGGCACCGGTAAGCAGTGGACTTTTGTGAGGACAGGGGCTCTGGCTGTAGCAGACCTGGACTGTACAACATGCAGCATAAACCCTCTTGGAGGAGGTCACCATTTGCTCCACCAGAGAGCCGCCAAGCAGATGACCCATAACCTGCAGAACAATTATACCAAAGAAATTCTCACACTGTTAAGAAACTTCTAGGGCCCACAACAGATTTTCCAACCTGGGGATCTGGCAAAGGGACTGAGAACCCCCAGGAAACTTGACTTTGGAGGCCAGTGGGATGCCATGTACCTGATTTCAAAGATTCACATAAATGCATCTGACTTTAGTTAGGAACATTTTCTAACATGTAATGGAAACTTTTTGCTCCACCATTTGCTTGAATGAGTCACTTCCCTTTAACACTTTCTTTAGTTGACATTTTCTAGGAATATTTCTTCAAACTATCCCACTTTTATAAAAAATCTGAGTTTGGGTCCTCTCTTTAATGGACTTTTATGTTATTTCCTCCTTTCTTTTAAGTCATTTATTGCACTGTAATATATTGGTTGGTTTAACTTGCCTTTCTGATAAATCAAATTCCCTGCCATCAAGCACTGAGTATTTATTTCTAAATTTCCATCAATTAGCTTATTATTTTTGAAAAGCAGGTTCTTAAATCAATTTATGTAATTAAATTGAATTTTTACTATGTAGAATAATGTCATCTGTTTTATAATTTCTCCTTATATTTTTTTAGGTCAGTGGGAATATATGACTATTTGGACACTTTCAGGCTTGATACCAAGAGAACATTTCATGCAAAGATTAGCACAATAAACAGCAGAAATGGTATGGACGTAACTGAACAGGAAGATATTAAGATGAGGTGGCAAGAATACATAGAACAAAAATATTTAAAAGACTTTAATAACCCAGATAACCACGATGGTGTGATCACTCAACTAAAGCCAGACATTCTGAAGTGCTAAGTCAAGTGGGCCATATGAAACATAGCTATGAACAAACCTAGTGCAAGTGATGGAATTCCAGTTTACCTATGTCAAATCTTAAAAAATAATGCTGTGAAAGTGCTGCACTTGATATGCCAGCAAATCAGGAAAACTCAGCCATGGCCACAGGACTGGAAAAGGTCTATTTTCATTCCAATCTCAAAGAAAGGCAATGTCAAAGAATGTTCAATTTCAGTTCAGTCACTCAGTCATGTCCAACTCTTTGTGACCCCATGGACTGCAGCATGCCAGGCCTCCTTGTCCATCACCAACTCCTGGACTTACTCAAACTCATGTCCACTGAATCTCTGATGCTATCAAGCCATCTCATCCTCTGTCGTCCTCTTCTCCTCCTGCCTTCAATCATTCCCAACATCAGGGTCTTTTCAAATGAGTCAGAACTTTGCATCAGGTAACCAAAATACTGGTGTTTCACCTTCATAATCAGTCCTTCCAAGGAACACTCAGGACTGATCTCCTTTAGGATGGACTTATTTTACCTCCTTGCAGTCCAAGGGACTCTGAAAACCTTCTGCAACACCACAGTTCAAAGGCATCAATTCTTTGGCATTCAGCTTTCTTTATAGTCCAACTCTCATATTCACGCATGACTACTGGAAAAACCATAGCCTAACTAGATGGACCTTTGTTGGCAAAATAATATCTCTGCTTTTTAATATGCTGTCTAAGTTGGTCATAGCTTTTCTTCTTTTAATTTCATGGCTGCAGCCACCATCTGCAGTGATTTTGGAGCCCCCCAAAATAAAGTCTGTTACTGTTTCCACAGTTTCCCCAACTATTTGACATAAAGTGATGGCACCAGATTCCATTATCTTAGTTTTCTGAATGTTGAGTTTTAGGCCAAATTTTTCGCTCTCCTCTTTCACTTTTATCAAGAGGCTCTTCAGGTCTTCTTCACATTCTGCAATAAGGGTGGTGTCATCTGCATATGTGAGGTTATTGATATTTCTCTTGGCAATCTTGATTCCAGCTTACGCTTCATCCAGACCAGCATTTCTCATGATGTACTCTGCGTGTAAGTTAAATAAGCAGGATGATAATATATAGCCTTGATGTTCTCCTTTTCCTATGTGGAAACAGTATGCTGTTCTATGTCCAGTTCTAGCTGTTGCTTCTTGACCTGAATACAGATTTCTCAAGAGGCGGGTGAGGTGGTCTGGTATTCCAATTTGTTAAGAATTTTCCACATTTTGTGGGAATCCAGAGTCAAAGGGTTTGACATAGTCCCAAAAGCAGAAATATATGTTTTTCTGGAACTCTCTGGCTTTTTCAATAATCCAAAGAATGTTGTCAATTTGATCTCTTGTTCCTCTGCCTTTTCTAAAACCACTTGGAGCATCTGGAAGTTCATGGTTCACGTGTTGCTTAAGCCTGGCTTGGAGAATTTTGAGCATTACTTTACTAGAGTGTGAGATGAGTGAAACTGTGTGGTAGTTAGAGAATTCTTTGGCATTACTTTTCCTCAGATTGGAATGTAAACTGACCTTTTCAAGTCCTGTGGCCACTGCTATGTTTTCCAAATTTGCTGACATATTGAGTGCAGCACTTTCATTGCATCATCTTTTAGAATTTAGAATAGCTCAACTGCTATTTGAAATAGCTCAACTCCATCACTTCCACTGGCTTTGTTCACAGTGATATTTCCTAAGGCCCACTTGCCTTCACATTCCAGGATGTCTGTCTCTAGGTGAGTGATCACATCATCATGATTATTTGGGTCGTGAAGATTTATTTGTATAGTTCTTCTGTGTATTCTTGCACCTCTTAATATATTCAGCTTCTGTTAGGTCCACACCATTTCTGTCCTTTATTGAGGCCATCTTTATGTGAAATTTTCCCTTGGTATCTCTAATTTTCTTGAAGAGATTGCTAGTCTTTCCCATTCTATTGTGTTCCTCTTTCATTTGCATTGATCACTGAGGAAGGCTTTCTTATCTTCCCTTGCTATTCTTTGAAACTCTGCATTCAAATGGGTATATCTTTCCTTTTCTATCTTGTTTTTCTCTTCTATTCTTTTCTCAGCTATTTGAAAGGCTTCCTCAGACAGCCATTTTCCTCTTTTACATTTCTTTTTTCCCCTTGGGGATTATCTTGAGTCCCGCCTCCCGTACAATGTCATGAACTTTCATCCATAGTTCTACAGGCACTCTGTCTATTAGATCTAGTCCCTTGAATATATTTCTCACTTCCACTGTATAATCATAAGGGATTTGATTTAGGTCATAAATGGCACCCTACTCCAGTACTCTTGCTTGGAAAATTAATGAATGGAGGAGCCTAGTGGGCTACAGCCCATGGGGTTGCAAAAGTCAGACACAACTGAGCAACTTCATTTTGAATGGTCTAGTGGTTTTCCCTACTTTCTTCAACTTAAGTCTGAATTTGGCAATAAGAATTTCACTATTTGAGCCACAGTCGGCTCCCAGTCTTGTTTTTGCTGACTGTATAGAGTCTCTCCATCATAGGCTGCAAAGAATATAATCAACCTGATTTCAGCACTGACCATCTGGTGATGCCCATGTGTAGCATCTTCTCTTGTGTTGTTGGAAGAGGGTGTTGCTATGACCTGTGCATTCTCTTTGCAGTGTCTCTTCATTCTTTCTGGAGTTATTTCTCCACTGATCTCCAGTAGCATACTGGGCACCTACCACCCTGGGGAGTTCATCTTTCAGTGTCCTATCTTTTTTTCTTTTCCTACTGTTCATGGGGTTCTCAAGGCAAGAATACTGAAGTGGTTTGAAGTGGTCCCTTCTTGAATGGACCACATTTTTTCAGAACTCTCCACCGTGACCTGTCCATCTTGGGTGGCCCTACATGCTGCTGCTGCTGCTGGTGCTAAGTCACTTCAGTCATGTCCGACTCTGTGCAACCACATAGATGGCAGCCCACCAGGCTCCCCTGTCCCTGGAATTCTCCAGGCAAGAACTCTGGCGCTACATGGCATGGCTCATATTTTCATTGAGTTAGACATGGCTGTGTTGCACTGGAGTGGTGGTTGTGAGGTGCTGGAGTGACTGTGAGGAGATACCCCATGCCCAAGTGCAAAGCAGAAACCCCAGCAAGATGGTACACAGGGTAAATTCACATTTGGAATCAAACTCCATTCCCACCAGGGATGCTCAGAGGGCTCAAACAAACTTTGTGCACACCAGGACCCAGGGACCCTACAGAGATTGAGACAGTACTGTGTTTGAGCATCTCCTATGGAGGTATGGGTCAGCAGTGGACTGCCACAGGGATGGGGCTCTGGGTGCCTCAGACTTGGATATGGCATAAGCCTTCTTGGAGGAGGTTAGCATTAACCCCACTATAGAGCTGCTAGAACTTTAACAGGACAGGGAAATAGACTTTTGGAGGGCACAAACAGAATTTTATGTGTACCAGGACCCAGGAGAAAGGAGCAATGACCCCACAAAAGACTGACCCAGACTTGCCCAGGAATGTCCAGAAGTCTCCAGTGGAGGCACTGGGTCGATAGTGGCCTGTTGCAAGGTTAGGGGCAGTGAGTGTAGCAGTAAATGCATGGGATCTTTTGAAAGAGGTCACCATTATCTTCATTACCTCCATCATAGTTTGGATCCAGGTAAATAACAGGGAGAGAACACAGCCCTACCCATCACAGAAAATTGGACTAAAGATTTACTGAACATGGCCCTGCTCATCAGAATAAGAAGGGAGGAAATAACATAAAAGTCCATAAAAGAGGGGGCCCAAATTCGATTTTCAGTTACTTTTATTTTCTAAGTAATTCCCTTACAATTATACAGTAGAAGTGAGAGATAGATTTAAGGGACTAGATCTGATAGACAGAGTGCCTGATGAAATATAAACAGAGGTTTATGACATTATACAGGAAACAGAGATCAAGACCACCCCCAAGAAAAAGAAATGTAAAAAAGTAAAATGGCTGTTTGAGGAGGCCTTACAAATAACTGAGAAGAGAAGTGAAAAGCAAAGGAGAAAAGGAAATATATACCCATTTAAATGCAGAGTTCCAAAAAATAGCAAGCAGAGATAAGAAAACCTTCCTCAGTGATCAGTGCAAAAAAATAGAGGAAACAATATAATAGGAAAGATCAGCGATCTCTTCAAGAAAATTAGAGATACAGAGGGAGCATTTCATGCAAAGATGGGCACAATAAAGGACAGAAATGGTTTGGATCTAACAGAAGCAGAGATAATAAAAAGAGGTACAAGAATACAAAGAAGAACTATACGAAAAAGATCTTCATGACCCAGATAATCATGATGATGTGATCACTCACCTAGAGACAGACATCCTGGAATAATAAGTCAAATGGGCCTTAAGAAGCATTACTATGAACAAAGCTAGTGGAGGTGATGGAATTCCAGTTGAGCTGTTTCAAATCTTAAAAGATAATGCTGTGAAAGTGCTGCACTCGATATGCCAGCAAATTTGGAAAACTCAGCAGTGGCCACGGGACTTGAAAAGATCAGTTTTCATTCCAGTCTGAAAGAAAGAATGCTCAAACTACCATGTAGTTGCACTCATTTCACATGCTAGTAAAGTAATGGTCATAATTCTCCAAGCAAGGTTTCAACAATACTTGAGCCATGAACTTCCAGATGTTCCAGCTGGTTTTAGAAAAGGCAGAGGAACCGGAGATCAAATTGCCAACATCATTTGGATTATTGAAAAAGCAAGAGATTTCCAGAAAAAACATCTATTTCTACTTTATTGACTATGCCAAAGCCAGATCATCAGAAACTGTGGAAAACTCTGAAACAGATGGGAACCACCATCTCAGACCACCTCACCTGCCTCTTGAGAAATCTGTACACAGGTCAAAAAGCAATGGTTAGAACTGGACATGGAACAACAGACTTGTTCCAAATAGGTAAAAGAGTATGTCAAGGCTGTATATTGTCACCCTGCTTATTTAACTTACATGCAGAGTACAACATGAGAAACACTGATCTGGATGAAGCACAAGCTGGATTCAAGATTGCTGGGAGGAATATCAATAACCTCAGATATGCAGGTGACACCATCCTTATGGCAGAATATGAAGAAGACCTGAAGAGCTTCTTGATGAAAGTGAAAGCAGAGAGTGAAAAAGTTGGCTTAAAGCTCAACATTCAGAAAACGAAGATCATGGCATCCGGTCCCATCACTTCATGGCAAATTGTTAGGGAAACAGTGGAAACAGTGACAGACTTTATTTTTCTGGGCTCCAAAATTACTGCAGATGGTGACTCCAGCCATGAAGTTAAAAGACACTTACTCCTTGGAAGAAAAGTTATAGCCAATTTAGACAGCATATTAAAAAGCAGAAACATTACTTTGCCAACAAAGATCCATCTAGTTAAGGGTACTTTTTTCCCAGTAGTCATGGATGGATGTGAGTGTCGGACTATAAAGCAAGCTGAGCACCAAAGAATTGATGCTTTTGAACTGTCATGTTGGAGAAGACTTTTGAGAGTCCCTTGGACTGCAAGGAGATCCAACCAGTCCATCTTGAAGGAGATCAGTCCTGGGTGTTCATTGGAAGGACTGATGTTGAAGCTGAAACTCCAATACTTTGGACAACTGATGCAAAAAACTGACTCACTTGAAAAGACTCTAATGCTGGGAAAGATTGAACGTGGGAGGAGAAGGGGACGACAGAGGATGAGATGCTTGGATGGCATCATTGACTTAATGGACATGAGTTTGACCAAACTCTGGGAGTTGGCGATGGACACGGAGGCCTGGCATGGTGCAATCCATTTGGTTGCAAATAGTCAGACAGGACTGAGTGAATGAACTGAACTGAGTGTATTAGCATGGAGGGAACACAGCTCTACCCATCAACAGAAAACTGGAGTAAAGATTTACTGAGCATGGCTCCCCACTTCAGAACAAGACCCAGTTTCCCCCTCAGTCAGAAAGCTTCTCTCCCACAGGAAGGTTCCTTAATTCTCTCATCTCAGAGGGCAGACAGACTGAAAACCACAGGAATGTTCAAACTACCACACAGTTGCACTCATCTCACACGCTAGCAAAGTAATGCTCAAAATTCTCCAANAGTTTCCCCCTCAGTCAGAAAGCTTCTCTCCCACAGGAAGGTTCCTTAATTCTCTCATCTCAGAGGGCAGACAGACTGAAAACCACAGGAATGTTCAAACTACCACACAGTTGCACTCATCTCACACGCTAGCAAAGTAATGCTCAAAATTCTCCAAGGCAGGCTTCAACAGTACCTGAACAGTGAAATTCCAGATGTTCAAGCTGGTTTTAGAAAAGGCAGAGGAACCAGAGATCAAATTGACAACGTCCACTGGATCATTGAAAAAGAAAGAGAGTTCCAGAAAATCATCTACTTTTGCTTTATTGACTATGCCAAAGCCTTTGACTGTGTGAATCACAACAAGATTATATGCAGAGTACATCATGCTAAATGCTGGGCTGGATGAAGCACAAACTGGAATCAAGATTGCCAGGAGAAACATAAATAACCTCAGATATGCAGATAAGACTACCCTTATGGCAGAAAGCAAAGAACTAAAGAGCTTCTTGATGAAAGTGAAAGAGGAGAGTGAAAAATTTGGCTTAAAACACAACTTCAGAAAACGAAAATCATGGCATCTGGTCCCATCATTTAATGGCAAAGAGATGGGAAAACAATGGAAACAGTGATAGACTTTATTTTCGGGGCTCCAAAATCACTGCAGATAGTGACTACAGCCATGAAATTAAAAGATACTTGCTCCTTGGAAGAAAAGTTATGACCAATCTAGAGAGCATATTAAAAGCCAGAGACATTACTTTACCAAAAAAGTCCATCTTGTCAAAGCTATGGTTTTTCCAGTAGTCATATATGGATGTGAGAGTTGTACTATAAAGAAAGCTGAGCGTCGAAGAATTGATGCTTTTGAGTCAGACAGGACTGAGTGACTGNAGCATATTAAAAGCCAGAGACATTACTTTACCAAAAAAGTCCATCTTGTCAAAGCTATGGTTTTTCCAGTAGTCATATATGGATGTGAGAGTTGTACTATAAAGAAAGCTGAGCGTCGAAGAATTGATGCTTTTGAGTCAGACAGGACTGAGTGACTGAACTGAACTGAAATGATGCTTCCCTTTGTAAATGTATTCTTTTTACTGTTCTTCATCCCAAAATACTGAAGCAGTATAGTGTAATGCTTTACATTCTTGGTTAATTCAAGTTTTTACTTCATTATAGTAGAATTCAAAAAAATAAAGAAACCTACCCACACGGTTTATTTTTAAAGTTGCAAGTGAACATTGTCCTCCTTGGACCAGTCTGTATTCTTTTTAGGTAATATGAACATTTATATGTTTAGATCTTTAAAACTGCATGAGCATTAATTTCATGTATTACTTCATGAAAGCTCTGTTAAGAATGAGCTTTATATTTTGATTAAAGCAATGCCTTTGCTCATTCTTAAAGTTAAATCAGGAGTTTTGCCTTCCTTTGAAATGCAAAATTATAACTATATACAAGACATCAATAATATAGAAAGTCATGAATACAGTTTTTGCCAATAATTTATTCTAAGTATTTTGTTTAAACAGACTCATGTTCAATATAATTGTTAAATTGAGTACTATTTGCTTTTGCTCCTTACAAAATGTTTGCATATTATCAAATTTTCTAGTAATTTGAAATGCAAAATTATAACTATATACAAGACATCAATAATATAGAAAGTCATGAATACAGTTTTTGCCAATAATTTATTCTAAGTATTTTGTTTAAACAGACTCATGTTCAATATAATTGTTAAATTGAGTACTATTTGCTTTTGCTCCTTACAAAATGTTTGCATATTATCAAATTTTCTAGTAACTAGTAAAAGTTTTTCATTTGAAGCAAAAGAACATAAATACTGAGGATCACTTTCTGCTATAGGCTGAAAGTTTGTGCACCCAGAATTTCAAATGTTGAAATTTTAACCCCCCCAGTGTGATGGCATTAGGTGGTACCACCTCTGAGAGTTGATTAGGTCAAGAGAGCAGAGCCTTATGGATGGAATTAGTGCCTTTGTAACAGAGATCCAAAGGCATCTCTTGTCCCTTATGTGATGTTAGGATACAGAGAAAAGACAGCTATCTATGAAGCAGGAAGAAAATCCTTACTAGGCCGTGCATCTGCTGGCACCTTCATCTCGGACTTCTCAGCCTCCAGAACTGTGAGATGTAAATTGCTTTGTTGTAAGCCACCCAGTGTATGGTATAAGGTAGAACAGCCTGAACACTTTCCATCTGGAAAAAAGAACATTTGTTGACAGGAGGAAAAAATAATAAGAAAACCAGGAACCATAAAATAATGCCAAAGAAGGAAAGTTAATTTTTGGTATCAGAGAACCGATTCAACAAATATAGACTAAGAGATATTTAATTATATTTTTAATCTGATTTTTTGAATTATACTCCTATATCTTCACATTTACTCTCCAAATAGAGTTGTAAATCCCCTTTACAATCTAGTTTTTGAACATTAAAGAGGATTGGAACAGTGGAAATAAAGGGATAAAAAGCATTTTCATAGTCTTCAAAGTTTTATCTTATTATGAATCATCTGAATAGCTACCATTTTGGAGGACACACTACTGTCTGCTGAGATCACTATTGCTTTGTTGCCTAAAACATGGCTAGCAGGTGGTAAAGATGAAGAAAGGACAGAAAATGGAACATGTGCCACTTGAGAGGAAATGGCTTGCACTAGCTAGTTCTAAAAATTGTTAAATGGCAGTTCTGCAATATGTTGTGTTAGAAATTGATAGCCAACTCTACAATGTCCTAAAAAATTCAAATACATTACCAAGAAGCTGTAAGAATTGGTGTTTATATTCGCTACAACACTAAGCTAGTAATATTTAGTAATAATTAATGTTATTACTGAGAACCTTCCACTCTCAAAAGCTGTACAAACTGGCAAGGTGGATTAGTGACACATGTCTCATTTTTGTTATATGGAGACCCTATAAAATGACATATTCAGTTCCTCCCTGAGTCGACTCAGCTTTTCACTTTAATGTAAATAAAATTACTTACTTTGATGCTTACTGAGAGTTCTCTTTTGAACAATTCTTTAAATACTCAGTTGTTGTCTAATGTCGTGGATTTTTTTTTTTCCTGCTCAAGAATTCCTCCAGCAAGGCTGACTTTGACTCTGAATCAAAGCTTATTTAAAGTAGAAATTAATCAAACTGCTACTTCATGGACAGTGATACCAAAATGTCTTAAAAAGAGTGATAAGAATAGATGGAAAATCGGATTCCAATGGTCACCATTGTTTCATATTGTCAATCAGTAAACCAATTGCTCCATATACTTCATCATCTAGGATATTTTTTACTACTGTTGTCTTAATCAGAGTTAAATTTTTAATTATAAAAATGTTAAATGTAATATGTTTTGGGTAAAAGTTTGACAAAGGATACAACAGTAACTGTCAAATGTCTTCCATCAGCAAAATTTTCTGTGTGGTATTATAAAGAGAGTAAATATTAAGAGAAACATGGCGTTGGTTTACAAACCTCTATTGGAAAGATCTTTAATAGCTCTGAGGTGTTAGGTACTCAAAAAATAGTCATTAAATGCCTATCATGTGTCAGGACTTTTATATTAATATTTGCTCTCAGAATTTGACAGCAAACAATGATGTGTTTTCTTTAAATTACAAAGTCTCAGTTCCACCTGGTTCTTGAGCCAATTTTTTTCTTTTCTTTTCTTTTGTTTAGTTGTATCACATGGCTTATGGGATCCTAGTTCCCTAACCAGGGATGAGAATACTCAATCTCATCCTGTGGCCCTGGCAAGTGAGAATACTGAATCGTAACCCTTGGACTGGCAGGGAATTCCACTGAAGCAATTTCTGAACAGGCTTGTTGATTAGCATATGGTTTTAGCAGGAGATAGGATCTGAAATAAACTTAACTCTAGTTATCATAGAGGTACACTGTGCTCAGTGTATTCTAGTAAGTTCACTGTGTTCTTTATTTGTCCTTGACATGATCTTTTTATTTTGATGATTTTGTTCCTAACTGGGGTTAGAGTCTTCCCTGGTGTCTTGGATGGTAAAGAATCCACCTGCAATGCGGGAGACCCTGGTTCAGTCCCTGAGTTGGGAAGATCCAGTTTTTGGAGAAGGAAATGGCTGTCCACTCCAGTATTCTTGCCTGGAGAATTCCAAGGACAGAGGAGCCTGGTGGACTACATACAGATTAGGACATGACTGAGTGACTGAACACAGGGGTTAGAGTATAATCCTAAATTTTAGCCTATCATTTTCATCTCGGATTTAGAAAACCTCCCTGGCCAAATCTGATAGTTGGTTCACCCAGAATTAAGACCTATCTGATTCTGAACATCATTACTGCCGATGCAATGTGACTACTTACTACAATGTCTTGCTTACCTTTCTGACTCTTACTTCTATTTTTGATAGAGCTCATATTCATCTAAATCATTTAAAACAAACATTGTCAAACTAAGGTATGAAGTCTAAATCTAACTCTCCCTGTTTTTATGAATAAAGTTTTCTGTAGCACAGCCACACCCATTTATTCACATGTGAGTGTTTTCATGCTACAGTAGAATACTTGAGTAGTATGGACCCCAAAGCTGGAATTATTTTTGTCTGACTCTTTACAGAAAAGTTAACTGAGCCTTGCTTTAAAGCTTCTATTGAACAGTTGTCTGTGAACATGACCTTTCTGACAAGAGATTAGCATTTTTATTACCAATCTAAACATTTTCTTTGTTTTACCTGCCTAATGTCTTCCTGTAGTTCCAACATATCTCCAGAGAAGCTTGCCTGACATATAACATTAAATTATCTCCTTATTGTTCACTGTGTAATGTTTTCTGATAGGTACTCACAAGCATGATGATGGTAAGAACAGTGAGGTCCACAGAGAGACCTCACTACTCTTTTCATAGGAATTAATCCTATTTCTTTCATTTCTCAGTGAAATAGAAACCATAAAATCTAATTAACTAATCATATTAGACTAATAAATATTCTAACAGAAATAACTTTGTGCCTTTTGTTACCCTCTTTAGTTTGGTTTCTTTTTTGTTCTTTTTTCCTAAACAGAGTTGACTTGAAAGTGAAGATTCTAGAATTGGACCTGAAAAGTCATAGTTTAAGGGCTTAGGTATTAGAAACCAATGAGATTAGGTTTGGCTCCCAGATCCCATGCTAGTATCTGTAAATACATTACCATATTCCATTCTGAAATTATATATTACTAAAAATAATTTCAAAATAGATAAATAGAGTGTTTTCTATGTTATCCATAACTTGGGCTTCAGGGAGGCTATTCAGCTTTTAGTTTACATTTTCCAAAGCTTATCTGAAAAACATGATTTTATATTTTAAATACACACACAAATAGATTTCATATATACAACATTTCAAAGGCTGTAAATCATCAGGACACACTTGCCATGATCTGTAACATTAATATTGACCAGCACCACAGGGCCTGGCACAGTGTATGTATCAACAATACCAAATACTTTAAATTTTCCAGAGAGTCCTTTTCTTTCATGATTCCATGAATTTGTCAATGGTTTTCTCTGAGTTTTGTCTTCTGTTTTCTCACCCTTCAAGCCAGTGTTCATAAATGGTGTCTCGCCAACTCAACCTACGTGAGAGTCAATTCAGAGCTCAGAGAATCTAAGCAAGCCAAGTATAAAAAGTAATATTGATTCTTCAGTATCACTATTTTCTCAATTGTATATTGCTACATCTCTCTCATTCTCTAGGTCTAAATTCTGAAGATTAGATCTAAATCAAGTATAGATTTAAGTTTGTTTTTATCTTTCTTCTCTTTGGTGTAATATCTCTTTGGATGTACAGCCAAGTGGATAAAACAGATGAACAACCAAACAAGCAAAAGTAACTTTTGGCCATTGCTTGATAATTACTTTCCCTTTGAATAGAACTGGACTATCTCCTTTCCTGTTAAACTTCACCAGTCTCCTTACTTGAATTAATGTGGGCACAGCAATACAGAATATATTGAATCACAACATTTTATCAATTTCAGAACAAATTAATTCCTACAATATCTCTGGAATTGGAGATTTATCTTAATATAAATGGAATGGTAGTCTAGTGTTGTGGCATAGTTTGAAAATGCTTTTTAATTTCCTGGTGTTACATAAAATAATTCTATAGTTTACAATCAATTGTATCTTAGAACTGAATAATGTATATATATATGTGTATGACAATTTTTGGCCAAGTCCTATAGAATGTAAACTTTGTAATGAGACTGAACCCTATGTCTCTAGCATACTTGGCACTTACTAACTATTCTATATCATTAGGAAAATGATTAAATAAATGCTACCCATAGTAACATATCTGTATGCATGTGGTCTCTTTAGAATGCCAATACCTGTACTTGAATAGTCTAGTAAATCTTGTAACTTGTTCCAACCTCTGCATCTTAAGAATATAGGCAAGTCTCCAAAGCTGAGTATGAACAGAGGAAACTAAGGCCAGTCTGTAAATTCTAGGCTTAAAATTTTTTTTGTGTGTGTGAAAATGAGAGAAACCTTCAGCTAACTAACTTTGGATCTGCCAAGAATTTTGCTGAGAAGTATGATCAGTATTATCAGGAAGCATATGTATAATGTCTAATAACAGTTGTATGAAAAGTACTCTATTGTAGATTACCACATTTGGTTAATAGGGAAAAAGTGTCTTTTTTTTCCTCTTTTTCTCTAGCTTCCATTTATCATTAGTCTTCATAAAGAATATATCTTAATTTATAAATTTATGTGTTGATGTGTGTTGCAGGCTGAATAACTGTCTCCCCAAGATATCAACACATGAATCCCCAGAATATGAATATGTTACTTTATATAGTAAAAGGATCTTTGCAGATATTATTAAAGTTAAGAACTTTGAGATGTGGCTATCGCTTGGATTATTTGGGTAGGTTAAATGTCATTGCAAGAGTCTATGTAAGTAGGCAGAGGGACATTTAACTACAGAAGAAGCATGTCAAAGAACAAAGAGATAACATGATAAGGGAAGCAGAGATTGGAGTGACGCTGCCACAATCCAAGGGATATAAGTGTCCCTCAAGGATATTCTTCCTTGGAATCCCCAGAAGGAACCAGCCCTGCAGGCAACTTTACTTTAATCTTATAAATCTCACTTCAGACATCTGACCTCCAGAACTGGAAGAGAATAAACTGGTGCTGTTTCAAGTCACTAAATTTGTGACAATTCTTTATAGCAGCAACAAGTAAACTAATACAACATGCTACAAAGTTTTGTTGTTAGCCCTCTTCCAGTTCTATATACGCGTGGAAGATTCCATCCTCACCTGAACTTGTAGCCACCATCTATAAGCAGTTTATGCCTACCTTCTATCTGTGGGGTGAGGCATCTCCACTTTGGTTTCATACAAAAAATTTTAGCACAAAAGTCCCAAATGGAGATTATCTTTCACTATGTCAGTGCCATCCTCTGTATTTTTTTTCAGTGGCTGGCACAATTTTAGGATGTTTGACTCAGTGTTTCTTCAAAAATCATATTTAATCAAGCACCAGTCTAGGATGTCACATCTTTAGGTTCTTATTGATGGTCATTTTGCGGGTCTGTATCCACTGTTAGCTCTTAAAAACAATTTTACAGTAAAAGCTGTGAGCAGAGATTGTATTCTTCTATGAGAGTAAAAGTGGGACTCTTCTTCAGAAAAATTCTTGACTAAACCTTATTTTCCATAGAGTAACACTGGATTTTAGAATTTCGAATATCAGAAAGGCACAGAACCCCACTCAGTCTTTGCTTCCAGTCTCTACATTTAAGAGATGTGTTTCTAGGAAGGCTAATATAAACTTTCAGAAAAGTAGAAAATGTATAGCCTCCCTGAGACAGAGATTCCCTGGCTGTAAGTCAAATCATTGTTTCAGTTCATTCATTGAGTTTCTTTGTGTGTGCTAAGTTGCTTCAGACATGTCCACCTCTTTGTGACACTATGTACTATAGCCCACCAAGCTCCTCTGTCTATGGAATTCTCCAGATAAGAATATTGGAGTGGGTTGCCATTCCCTTCTTCAAGGGATTTTCCAGACACAAGGATCAAACCTGGGTCTCTTACATTGCAGGCAGATTCTTTACCCTCTGAGCCACTAGGGAAGCCCCATTGTGTTTCTAAACAGTCTCAAACATCTAAAATCCCCATATTCTTTCATGATTGTTTAGAATATTCCAAATTTTTCATTTCAGTTCTTTAAGTTTTAAGATGATGCATCAGCAAGTTCAAAAACTGAAAAAAAACAAGTGGTAAGCCTTGTATGTTCTTTCTTGCCTGTGGTCCAGGGGCCACTTCACTTAATCTTGACCTATTCTAATTATTTCCTAATTATATCCTGTTGTATCTCACCTATAACCTGGACATTTTTGTATTTTTACTTTAAGTTTGTAACTCTGACCCTCAGACTATAACTCAGACTCAGTGCTTTCACTTTACTTGGTTTAAATAGAATTGTTTTAGCTCTTTAAGATTTAATTTTGAGTGGCAGATCACTTGGCTGGCATTATTTTTGAGTCTCTTTCAGTTCTTGGCATATACGCTTTAGAAACAAGAATTGTTTTAAAAATAATAGAACATTTCATGTGAACTGACAAAGATAAGAAAGGGATCACCTGGACATGTCCCATCTGTAACAGAAATTCATGCCTCTAATGTATTTTTAGGAACTACTGATAATTTTTCAAAACTTCTATAAGTTTGGGTCATTTGATTGGAAGATTTGGTATTGTTTACAAAAAGTGATTTTCCTGTTGATCATGAGGAACATAGAAAGAATATATTCAGCAGTCACTTTTTTCTTTAATTTTTTTATTATTAGAAGAAAAGAGAAATGAAGTACTGTGACTCAGTAAATTTGTACCTGTTATTGAAAAGGATTTGATAGCATTACCTGTTTGGCTTTGCCTCTGACCTTCAGTATATCCTAGTTTCAGTAGTCTTTCTCTAAAAATGAATAAAACTGAAGCAGAGAATTTCAAGGAAGAGCTTGAGGCCTCAAGGGATAGGTCTGTATACAGATTAGCATGACTGAAAGTTGAACAAAGGGGCAGCCCCAAGCTTACTGCTGACCTTTTCCCTTCACTCGGTGGCATTTATATGAGCTTAGACTGCAAGTATTCCAGAGATGGCAGAAAGCAGATTTGGACACAGTTCAAGCTATACTGATTCTTTTCTGCTCCAAAGAAATTAGCAAGTTATGTTTTTCTTTTTCCCCTGACCCCTGACATAACCAAAACACACACACACACACACACACACACACACACACACACACACACACACACACAAGAAAAAGAAAAAAAGAACTGTCTCAAGGTAAATANACTGATTCTTTTCTGCTCCAAAGAAATTAGCAAGTTATGTTTTTCTTTTTCCCCTGACCCCTGACATAACCAAAACACACACACACACACACACACACACACACACACACACACACACACACACACAAGAAAAAGAAAAAAAGAACTGTCTCAAGGTAAATATGGGAAACTAAAGATACATTCTAAATTCTATATTGGCAAATAAATATCTAGTTTTTGACAATAAGCTACAAGTAGTTAATTTGAATTTAGCCCTCTTCATTTTATAAAAGAGAAATTCTTTATGGAAAATTCTAGGAAAAAAAATTAAGAAACACCAGAACAAAAACTATTAAAATGAAAGCCATCTTTACATTCAGTGATGATATTTCCAATGAAACTCAATTATTAAGAGACCTTTCTATACAAGTATTGTACTTCTTTAATATGAAGTGTGAAAGTGTTAGCTCCTCAGTAGTGTCTGACTCTGCAAATCCATGGACTTTAGCCTGCCAGGCTCCTCTTTCTATGGATTTATCCTAAAAGAATACTAGAAAGGGTGGCCATTCCTTTCTTCTGGGGCCTTCCTGACCCAGGGATCAAATCTGTGTTTCCTATGTTGCAGGCAGATTCTTTATTGTCTGAGCCACTAATAAAATGTTAATAGTAGCAAAATTAACATATCAAGAGTTAGTCACATGCTACCATTTTTGTTGAACTCATTAATTTCTGGACTTACTAGCAGTTATTTTTAAGTCTTCACGTTTTCAACAAATGCTTGTATTAGAGCAAAATTAAATTATACACAAATATACAGATATCATAACACATACCTTCACTCACACACATAGTCATTAATCTTGATGCATGACAGAAAAACATAGAAACCTCTGTAGTAGATGCCACTGATTCCCTGTCCCACATATTTTTACCCTGACTGACTTCACCAGCAGTTTTAAGATCTTTCCTTTTGTCTTCTGAGAACTGTTTTTATTTTATTTTTTTAATCACTCAATTGAGATATGTTTGACATATAAAAACCTGTACATATTTAATGTATGCAACACTTTCAGTTTAGGAATAAATACATACCCATGAAATCATCAATGATCACTGTCAATGCCATAGACACATCCATTACTTTGCAAAGTTTCCTCCCATCTCCTAGACGATGATGATGATGATTTTGTATGTGCATCACAGTGAGAATGTTTAACATAAGATCTACCCTCTTAGTAAACTTTAAGAATACAATACAGTATTGTTGAAGACTTTAGTGGTATATAAGAGTGTGCTTGGACACAATTAGGAACAACTTGTAAATTTTAGGGAGTGAATTTTTCTCTGTTAACATTGAAGCAATGGGAAAATGGAGTGGTCAATGAATAATAAGATTTTCTTTCCCTGAAGGGATGATTCGGAGCCTATTTTCCAGAGGGTCCTTAGGGGGTTAACTGCATATAGCTTCCAGCAGTAATGTCATTAACCCAGGCTTCTCTTTCCTGCCTTGCACTTTCTTACCTGCACTTCCTGATCCTCTCTCATGCATTCTGTACTCAAGTACTTGTCTTGTATTTAGAGCCATCCAAACTTGACATAGGCTGCCCTGCTGGTCCAGATGGTAAAAAATCTTTCTGCAATGCAGGAGACCCATGTTTGATCCTTAGGTCGGGAAGATCCCCTGGAGAAGGAAATGGTAACCACTCCAGTATTCTCACCTGAAGAATTTCATGGATAGTGGAGCCTGGGAGGCTATAGTCCATAAGATAGAAAAGAAAATGGATATGCCTGAGGGACTATTACTCACAAAACTTGACGTAATGGAACAGGGCAAAGATAATTTGTTCATTTGAGTTACCTCTTGCTGAAACAATCAATAATAGAAAATCTGGTAAAGTTGAATTCTGGCAGGACTATAAGATGACCGTAATAGATTGACTGATTTTCAATTTAATTGTTTTACATATGCAGATTCAAAAGTATTCTATGTAGAATACCTCTACATTCAAACTAAAATTACTTTACATTAAATACACATTCATGTTCACTGATGTAGAGTAACTACTCACTAAAAAATAACTGGAGATTCCCTCCAATTAATTTTAACAAGATTTCAACTGTTCATATTTGTAAGTTTTCAAAAAAAAGGGAAAATAATCCTAGAAAATATACTTCTGACTCATAACTAATATTTATTGAAAACATGTGTTCTTGGTTTAATCTTCAGTTATTCAACTATCTCCAATGAATTCTGTTCAGAGTAAATTTTATTTTTAGTTTCTCTCTTCTTGCCATAGAGGATAAAGCACTTCCCTAAGGCGGAGCAAGTGGGGGAGGGACAAAAAACTTAGGTGATCCATATACCTGCCTTGAAATACATTTTTCATTAATTCTTTTTAAATTAATTTTGGATATTTATTATATCCACAACACGAGATCACTTACAGCCTATGAGAGTCAGACTGTGCTGTTGGGATTGCCCACAGCCCAGCTCGTTTGAGTAATTGTTAAGTAGTGTAACACCCATACTTTTTATTGGCTAATGCTATAAGGTGGCATCTGTCATTGGCATCCACATATAAACTCACCATTGCTATAGCATCTGTTCCATCACACAGTGTTCTATTTCTGTGTCTCACACATCTAACTAGAGAACAAACAGGCTATTTTAAAATCAGTTGCCAGTGTTTCTAAATGAGAACTCAAATTGCCTATGCAAGAAATGTATGTGACAGGACAGGAATAAGCTATGATGTGTGACTTTAAAAAATATTTTTAAATGAGTTAATTGTTTTATTTATATTTAAAGTTTAAGATTCTAAATTAAGTAATTGGAGAACAGGTTTACCATCTTTTATATCATTTTTTTTTAATATGTGTAACAGCTTTCATTTTGGATTGAAATAGGATACAAATGTGATGAATCTTTTTGAAACTTGGTAGATTCAACATAGTTAATTCTCTGTGCCAAATACTTCTGAAACACAATGAATTAGAAATGAAACTTGACTTCATCTCTGTATTCATCCATTCATTCAAGAAATGTTGATGGATCATACTATGTGCTGGGACATGGATATAAAATAATATTTTCAAGAAAACAGTGACAAAAGTGCCTGGTTTTATGCAGCATATCATTCTAGAAGAGGAAGTCAGAGAAATAAGAAAAATAAAAGAGTTAATATATATCAAATGGCCATGTGAAGGGAAATAAAGGAGGATGTGGGGATGAAATTTGAAAAACTGACCTGCTGGTAAGTTTCTAATTCATTGGAAAACTGTTTCTCAAGTGCAGTTGATCATTGAAATCAAAGATTAAAGACAAATATAGTTACTTTTTCCGTTTAGAAAAGATGATTAGAAAACATCTCGAATGGTTAAAGTTTAGTGCTATCCTGGCAAAATCTAGAGAAATCATTCCTAAGAATCAAAATACACATGACTCTGCAATCCAAAAGCAGAATGTAAAAGTATGTAAAATATCTCAAACAGGCCAATCCCTATGAAAGCTTTCTGTTGTGCTTCAAAGCAACCATTATATTTTGATGCAAACCCTATACATAGCTTACAGGACTTAATGGAGAAAAGCATGTTTTCTTTGTTTAAGAAGTGCAGCATAAATTATTACCATGATGTTAAATTATTCCTCTTACTACTTTACAAATATTTGAGAACATTTTGCATGAGATAAAATATGTCTAAACATAAATGAAGGCCACTCAGTGTGTGAAAGGTAGCAGCATTTTGCGGCACATGGTGTGTCGCTCAAGAAACGGCATGACAAAATTCCATTTAGTTATGCAACATTCATTTCAAACTAAGTAAATATGCCAGAGAACAAGAGCTTTCAGTTTGTGTTGTCCACTGAATGTAAAACACTGTCATTGTTTTATTATGTGTGTATTTTAATTAAACAGTGGGTCTAAAAATAATTCTTAAAATATAGAACATATATCATGTAATCAAGGAATCATGTTATAGGTAAAGCAAAAAGATTAAATAACATTATATTAAGCCATAGGGAATGTATTCTCTGAAACAATAAATTGAATCAATGTGAAATATTTGAGCAAATGCCACCTCTTACCATAATGTTTAGATATGATCTTTTCTTTCAACAAGGTTATAATGTAGTTATAAAGAAGCAAAGCACATTAACATAATGGGAAAATACTGGAGAGATAATAACAGGTATTATATTTAGGACTGAATCTGCATACTCTCTGATTGTGTGTGTATATCCTTGTAGTAGTCATTAAGGGTCCAGAGTCAAAAGTCATGGATTTTACCACTGCATTTCGTAACAGGGTAATTTTGAGTTTAATCTCTAAATAATCTAATATATAAAAGAGAAATCAAATATATGAAAGAGAAATGGGGCTTCCTGGTAGCTCAGCTGGTAAAGAATCTGCTTGCAAGGCAGGATTCCCAATTTGATTCCTCAGGTACTCCTGGGATATCTTTTGATTCCTAGGGGTCTGACTGTGACTCTATGGACTGTAGCCCTCCAGACTCTTCTGTTCATGGGATTTCCCAGACAAGAATACTGGAGTGGGCTGTCATGTCCTTCCGCATGTGTTCTTCCTGACCCAGGATTAAACCCTCATCTCTTATATCTCCTCCATTTGTAGGTGGGTTCTTTACCAGTAGCCGCCTGGGAAGCCCCAACATGTTGTATTATCCAGAACATATTAATTTAAAAAGCAAACCACTAAAACTCACTAGTTTTATGAAACCAGTTTATTTTTCACTTAAGAAAGGGACAGACCATCATGGGAGTCCTGCTCTACGTGGTCATCAGGACTCCCTGAATCCTTCCAAATGATGGTCTTGCTTGCCTCTAAATCCTTGAATTCCTCTCCATTCAGTCAATTGATGGTAAGAGCATAGCCTGGGCATTGAGAACTCAGGAAAAGTGAAAGTAAAAGTCACTCAATCGCATCCCACTCTTTGCGACCCCATGGACTATACAGTCCATGGTATTCTCCAGGCCAGAATACTGGAGTGGGTAGCCATTCCCCCAGAGATGAAACCCAGGTCTCCAACACTGAGGGCGGATTCTTTACCAGCTGAGTCACAAAGGAAGCCCATGACTGTTGAAGTGGGTAGCCTACTTATCCCTTCTCCAGCTGATCCCTTCAGTGATCGAATCGGGGTCTCCTGCATTGTACGTGGTTCTTTACCAACTGAGCTATCAGGGAAGCCCAAGAACGCAGGGGAAAGTGTTATTGTTTGTTCCCAAAAGGAGAGCTAATTACTTCTTATTCAATTAGCTGGACCTAAGTCAAGTGACCATGCATCACTGAAAAGGAGCTTGGAAAATATAGTCCAGTTGTGTAAGGAGGAAGAAAGTTAAAATAGAGAAAATATGGTCAAAGATACATTTCACACTAGATATAAATAGATAGTATTAATACAAAGGAAATTTATTCAAAATAATATACACATTAGAAAAAATAATAGCATATATAAATAGTATAAAGAAAACAAAACATCCAATGTCATCAATGCTATTGTTCTTATTTTTGTATCTTTATTAAAATGAATATAAAAATTGTCATTATTATAAAAAAGTTTTTCAGTAGACATCATCAGGGTGATGTCTTCATAACAAAATATTCTATCTTTTATTAAAGCATTACCTTTTGAGTTGAATTTCATATTTTCTGGTTTGCTACCCACTCAAAGAGTATAGCAATGTAGACCATGGCATTTGGATAATGGGATTATTTTTAATCATTTATTTTTTTCCATGTTCTCTAAGTGAATAATTCTGGTTCATTATGTCCTTATTCCAAAATGCAATATGTGTATGCATCTGTGTGATTTCTATTTATTGAAAAACTTTCCTTTCTTACTAATTAGAAACAATATGAACTTAAAGTGAGGTTTTTCTTTTAATTTAAGGCAGAAGTGTTATGAAAATAGCAACTTGCTACCTGGAATTATTTGAAAGCATCAGTGATAAAAGCAAGATTTACAGTAAAATAATGTTCTTTAAAGATGATGTAGTAAGTATCAGGATAGCCAGAATGAATTTAAAACTCACTTACAAATTTGACTTATGGTTGTTGTTTAGTCTCTCAGTCATGTCTGACTCTTTAGTGACCCCATGACATGTACCCCTCCAGGTTCCTCTGTCCATGGGATTCTCCAGGCAAGACTACTGGAGTGGATTGCCATTTCTTTCTCCAGGGGAGCTTCTCAACCCAAGGATCGAACCTAGGTTTCCTGCATTGGCAGGAGGGTTCTTTACCACTGAGCCAGGGACTGTGGTCTATAACGACCCATGAAAAATCAGTCAACAGTCCTATGCCCTAAACATTAATGAAGTAACAGTAACAGTAGTAGTAATAATATAATAAAACAACTACATTAAAATCACTCTGACAGAAGACTCCTCAAACACATGATTCATTAGGAAGATCTAGGAAATACTGCACAGAATTACTATTGATTGCATTCAGTAATTAAAACTAAATAACTGTTGGTTTTATATCAAAAATCTTAATTTTCAGTGTAGGCTGATGCTATAATGACAGGGCCTGGTTAAAGGAGTGTCTTAATCGTATTTTCCCCTCTTCATTCCCTATGACAATTTAGAATAAAAAGTATTTTCCAGAAAATTTTAGGTTGACAATTAAATACTAACAGTTTCAATAGCTAAAAGTTTTGAAATTTTGGTCACTAAATATTGCCATTTTATTTTTTCTTTATTTTTGAAAAAATTTATTGGGATATAATTGGGATAATTTAAAATGTTGTTTTAGTTTCAGTTGTGCAGTTAAATGAATCTCTTGTACATATATATAACACATATATATATACACACACATATACATATATATACATATACATATGTATACATGTATATATACACATATATATGTATGTATACATATATACACACACACATATATATATATATATATTCACTCTTTTTAGCTTCCTTTCCTATATAGGCCATTACAGAGTATTGAATAGAGTATTGATCCTTTTAATATATTGTTAGATTAGGTTTGTTAGAAATTTGCTGAGTATTTTCGCATCTATGTCTTTATTGATATTGACCTACAATTTTCATTTTTTGTGGTATCTATCATTGGAGAAGACTGATGCTGGCAGGGATTGGGGGCAGGAGGAGAAGGGGACGACAGAGGATGAGATGGCTGGATGTCATCACTGACTCGATGGACGTGAATCTGAGAGAACTCCAGGAGCTCGTGATGGACAGGGAGGCCTGGCGTGCTGTGATTCATGGGGTCACAAAGAGTCGGACACGACTGAGGGACTGGGCTGAACTGATCTGTGTTTGGTTTTGGTATCAAGGTGATGGTGACTTCATAGAATGAGTTGGGGAGTGTTCCCTGCAGCTTTATGAAAGTTTCAGAGAGATTAAGTGTTAACTCTTCTCTAAGTGTTTGATAGAATTCACCTTTGAAGCCAACTGGTTCTGGATATTTGTTTATTGGGAGATTTTTAATCACAGTTTCAATTTCATTACTTGTGATTGGCCTGTACATATTTTATGTTTTTTCCTGATTCAGTCTTGGAAGTTTGTGACTTTCTGAGAATTTGTCCATTTCTTCTAGGTTGTCCATTTTATTGGCATACAGTTTCGTATAGTAATCCCTTATGATCCTTTATATTCCTGTGGTGCCTGCTGCAATTTCTTTCATTTATAATTTTATTGATTTGAATCATTTCCTTTTTATTCTTGATGGTTTGGAAAAAGGTTTATCAATTTTGTTTATCCTCTCAAAGAACCAGAATTTAGGATCTTTGCTGTTGTTTACTTCATCTCTATTTTATTTCTGCTCTGATCTTTATGAGCTCTTTCCTTCTATTACCTTTGGGTTTTGTTTGCTATTCTTTGTCTAGCTGCTTTAGGTGTAAGAATACATGGTTTATTTGAGATTTTTCTTGTTTCCTGAGGTAAAACTGTATTGCTATAAATTTCCTCCTTAGAACTTAGAACTGCTTTTGCTGTGACCATTATATTTTGGATTATTGTGTTTTCATTATCATTTGTTTCTAGGTTTTTTTTTTTCTCTTTATTTCTTCAGTGATCCATTGATCATTTAGTAACATATTGTTTAACCTCCATGTGCTTAACTTTTTTTTACATTTTTTTTTTTCTTTTCCTGTAATTGATTTCCAAAAGCATAGCATTGTGGTGGGAAAAGATATTTAATATGACTTTAAATTTCTTAAATTTACTGAGGCTTGATTTGTATTACATCTTCGGTCACAAATACAGAGAATGTTCCATGTGTACTTGAGAAGAAAGAGTATAATATTACCATTTCAAAATGGATGGGCTATGTCAGTCTTTTGTTTTGTTTGTTTTTTAATCTCTTGGATGCCCTGAGCAGCACATGGGATCTTAATTTCCCTACCTGGGAATAAATCTTTACTCCCTGCACTGGCAGCATGGAGTTTTAACTACTGGATCACCAAGGCAATCTCTATGTCAGTCTTTTAATTACATCCAATGATATCTAAGTATAATGATGATTTGAAACACATTACTAATTTAAAAGAAACGATGAACAAGTAAAATACTGTATGGTCATTACTTCTTTAGATTATGTTTAATCCTAATTCCTCCATAATTTTATTCAAATGTATCCTTTTTATATAAGAGGTAGATAAATGTGCTAGTGAAAGAAGATATAGGAAAGAAGCTGCTTGACTCAGGAAACTTATCCATTTTAGGAAAAAATCCATATGGAAGTGAGGATCAGGAAATTAATTTCCTTCAAAACATCTGAAGTTGTATCTTGTAACTCCAGGCTACGTGTACCCCAGTTGGAAGACAAATAGTCTAAGGAGACTGCCTGAAAACTGGGGACAATCCACAGAGAGTTTGAATATGCAGACTGATACTGGTGCTTTTCTCGGTCCCCCTTTTTTTGGAGGGGGAGTCATATGTCAGAGAAAGCATGCAAGAGTGTCCTGTGTAAAGAGTAGAAGTTCCACATCCTGGATAGACAGAGTCATACTTAATTTTCTATTTGCTGAGCATTTTCTGACATTTTGATGTTTGTATGTGCACAGTAGAATGGACTTATACATTGTGTATTTTATAGTTTTAATTAAATAATATAATAGTTCAGTTCACTTCAGTCGCTCAGTTGTGTCTGACTCTTTGCAACCCCATGAATCACAGCACGCCAGGCCTCCCTGTCCATCACCAGCTCCCGGAGTTCACTCAGACTCATGTCCATCGAGTCAGTGATGCCATCCAGCCATCCCATCCTCTGTTGTCCCCTTCTCCTCCTGCCCCCAATCCTTGCCAGCATCAGAGTCTTTTCCAATGAGTCAACTCTTCACATGAGGTGGCCAAAGTACTGGAGTTTCAGCTTTAGCATCATTCCTTCCAAAGAAATCCCAGGGTTGATCTCCTTCAGAATGGACTGGTTGGATCTCCTTGCAGTCCAAGGGACTCTCAAGAGTCTTCTCCAACACCACAGTTCAAAAGCATCGATTCTTCG
>SJYX01006725.1:10801-73865 GCA_006410675.1 Oreotragus oreotragus | reverse complement strand
CCCTGATGTGTCTCCACAAGTCTTCTTCTGCCCTGTGTGGGAATTAATGTCCCAGTTTGGTGTTAGGAAAGGTGTCCCTCTAGAGACTCTCTAAACTCACCCTCAAGACTCCATTCCTGCCTTGACTTCATAATTTAAACCTGGAGACCTGCCAGTCTCTGACATTGTAATAGGAATTCACCAAATTTATCTTTGTTTTATGTATCAAGATTAATTTGTTTTCCCAATGCCTCTCCCTCAATTTGCCTATATCTCCTCATTTCTCAGAATCTTTCTTTTCTTCTTTCTAATCCCAAAAGATACTTGAATTTGTGGGGGAGGGAGGGGAGAGTCCAAATTTTTAATCAGGTTAGATTTAGATATAAACAGTTGCCTTATAAAAGGGGGATTACCTGGGAGATTACTCTTACTGCTTACTTTATTTATTTTCATAAGCTGAATTTTATATACTCTGTATGTTTTTTATTACCTGTTAAAATTCAGGGTTTGTTTGTTTGTTTTTTTAACATTATAATTACATGGCTTTCCAGTGACTGCTGAGTGGTAAAGGATATCATCTATTTTTTTTTTTAAATACATATATGTTCCTTAGTGTAAATCTTATCTCTTTTAATTAATTTGACTTTTTTTCTCCAGAACCTTAAAGGAAAATACAATTTCAAATGACACGCCTCATTTGTTTGGTGTGTCTCCTAAGTTTTGTACATGTAAATTTACCCTCCAGATGTTTTTATAAACACTCTCAACTCTCCTTTTCCTCTCTGATAAGCATAGCTTTTCATAGCATGTTGGGCTTTTCTCAGATGGATGGCTAAGCGGCCTTAGTGTCATCCTTTCTTCTTCACCTCTGGGTGTCTGGTAATGTGGATTTACAATTTACAGACATGTGGGCTGATTATGAAGAGATTTCTGTGTATCCTAAGTGCTGCTTGATTCTGGAAGGTATTTAATCAGTACTAAGGAGTGTTTAAAAAAAAATTCAACTGAGTAAATTTGCAGATCTAATTGGCTTTATTCAGCAATTATTTTATCAGCAGCATCCTGTCTACAAAGTAGAAAACCCCTCTGTACGCAATGGAAGGTTTTACAGGCAGAAAAGAAGGTCCTGTAGGTATGAAGTCTCGGTGGGGCTTAGCAGAAGCCACAGCCCTTGGGGCTTGTCCGTTTCTAACAGGAATATGGCCCGCGGAATATCCTGGTGACCTGTTGTGGTCCTCGCTAAGTCATGTTTGACTCTTTGTGACCCCACAGACTGCAGTGCCCCAGGCTTCCCTGTCCTTCACTGTCTCCCCGAGTCCATTCAAACTCATGTTCCTTCTCAAGAAACAAAATGACCCCAGGGGCCCTTTCCAGTTTGAAACCTTGTCAACAAAGGTGTGTCTAGCCAAAACTATGGTTTTTCCAGTAGTCATGTATGGATGTGAGAGTTGGACCATAAAGAAGGCTGAGCGCCGGAGAACTGTTGCTTTTGAATTGTGGTCTTGGAGAAGACTCTTGAGAGTCCCTTGGACTGCCAGGAAATCCAGCCAGTCCATCCTAAAGGAGATCAGTCCTGAATAGTCATTGGCAGGACTGATGCTTAAGCTAAAACTCCAATACTTGGCCTACCTGATGAGAAGAACTGACTCTTTAGAAAAGACCCTGATGCTGGGAAAGATTGAAGGCAGGAGGAGAAGGGGACCACAGAGGATGAGATGGTTGGATGGCATCACTGACTCAATGGACATGAGTTTGAGCAAGCTCCGGGAGTTGGTGATGGACAAGGAAGCCTGGTGTGCTGCAGTCCCTGGGGTCACAAAGAGTCAGACAAGGCTGAGCGGCTGAACCGAACTGGTTCTATCCTATGTAGTGGGATTCGTGCTGAGGAGGAACTTGTCAGCGTGAGGCTTTGTGGTTCCAGATTATCTGAAGGGCTGTGCTTTGATCCCATGAACCTTTTTTCTCATGTGACACCTGTACTGCTGCTCTTTGAGCCTTGAGGTAAAGATCTTGAAGGAAATGGCATAAGTGACCGTGGGCTGGCCTCTCCCATTAACTCTGTGCTCTCTGCATTTCAGATGCCTGGAACAGAGGAGCCCCACGATGCATGCGGCCCCGAGGAATCCAAGGGGAACTTGGAAAGTCCCAAACAAGGCAGCAGTAAGATGAAGCTCAAGAGTCGCCTGTCAGGTAAGTGGATTCTGTGTCTGCCTGATTGGGAGCTTCCGGCCTCAGGAGTGGGAAGATGAGGTTATTAGCGCTCTGAGCTCTTTTTTTCTTTTGTTGTTTAGTCACTAAATCGCGTCCGACTCTTTGCAACCCCGTGGACTGGAGCCCACCAGGCTCCTCTGTCCTCCACATCTCCTGGAGTTTGCTCAAATTCATGTCCATTGAGGCGGTGATGCTATCTAACCATCTTTTTTCCATAAAACTTCCAGATTGTCTTGTGTTTGATGGTGCGTGCCCCAGGCATAACTGCCTTCAGCCTGGCTGCCCACATGAGGATTTTCATTTGAGTCATAATGAAGGGAATGTCAACATCTCTGTTTGTCTCTGCGTAAATGTAAATTTCCTGTTGTGTTTGGTTCACTTACTTCAGGTGACCCTTTCTCTGTGGAATATTCCTGATGGCCTATCTTTCCAGCAAACATACCTATTCCCCAAACCGCTGGTCCACCAGAACCTGGGGCAAAGAACTGGGTTGGCTTTTTTTTAAGTATCAGATGTGCATCTCAACTAAATGGAGGGGCCAGTGCAGCGGGAGGTAGTTGTAGCTTTTGTAACCTAGAGATCTGATGTTTCCTGGGCACATATTCCTAGCAGCTGGCCGAGGCCCTGAAAGAGAAAGTCAGAGGCTCTATGTGGGGATACATTGTGACTTCTGAGACAATGTCTGAGGCACTTGCACCTTGACAAGCTTTTTCTACAAAACAAGAGGAAAAAAAATTATATTTTATGGATGCATTGATATAAAGGTACAAGCTCGATTCATTATCATCTATTAGTTACTCTTATGTTCATTCTTTTTTCCTCCTGAATTTAAAAGAAATTAAAACATTTTGTGGGCCCCTAAGATTGGCTTGGGCCCTCAGCACTGTGTCTGCTGGTGTGATGGAGAAATCACCCCTTGGCTACCCACCTGTGAAGGACATCCGGTCTAACAGGAAAAGCAAGAGTTTGGAAGCTGGGCGGAATCAAGTTTACCCATCAGCCCTTGAGTTACCTTGTGACCTTGGGCTGGTTATTGAAGCTCCGTAAACTTCCTCTCTCACCTAAAACAGGAGAAGATAGTCCCGACTTTAAAAGGTTGAACAGGTAACAACAAACGTACAGATAAAAGCGCCGCGCACAGAGCCTGGTGTGTTGCCGTCCCCCCAGTAAGTCAGTGCCCACATCAGTGGAGGGGTAGGGTGGTGTCTGTGACTGCCAGCCAAGAGCAGCTCCAGCCCACACTGCCTCCACCTCTGTTATTCTCAGGTAAGGTGGCAGATTTAGGATAATATACATCCATTTAAAAACAAGAAAACCTGAGTAACAAAATGAGTAGCTTTGTATTTATAACTCAGAATAATTAGGTAGTGTCATATATGACTGTTAGGGTATTGGTTTGCAGCAAAAAGTGTAATGACCAGAGGCTAAGAAGACCAAAGAGAAAGGTCAGGCTGATGGTCCTCAGCCCCCTTTCAGCTCCCCTTCAGCCCCGAGGATCACCTGAGAGGAATACATTTAAATCCTGTGTGTTTGGGCAGGGGAGGAGGTAGGTCTTTAGCTCAGGTCTCTGATCAGCACCTTATAAACAGTTCCCAGGGAAGGCTCACAGAGTTCTAGGGAAATACAGTGACCTTTGAAACCAGTGTAGTCACATTCCTCGTTTTATGGATGTGACCAGAGAAATTAAGGGGATCCCAAAGGTCGCTCATTCAGTCTGCCCTCCAGAGTTCTTCCCACCACCTCTCAGGTTCCTGAGGGTCATGGAGAGAATGCTATTCCCCAGACTGGGGGTTTAGGATGTGGGGAGGGGATCCTAGCTGATGACCTTTGAGATCCATGACTTTCCACGTTCGTACTATTGATTTAAACCATGCATGACATTGAACTGAGGGCTAAATCCAGAACTGGCTATTGTTTGCCACAAATGCATGCTGCCTTCTCTTCCTGTATTTTCCCCAGACTCACAAGGCCATAACAAGGAAATATAGTAGAAGGAGCACATGTACAAAGTCAGGAAGAGCTGTGTTCAGTTACCGGCTCTGCCATTGCTGGCTGTGTGACCTGGAACAGGTGATTTCTCTGGGTCTCAACTCTTTCACCAATAAGATGAGGGTTATAATGTACCTGTATTGTGCACATCGATGTGAGTGCCTTCTAAGTCAGCCTTGCTGAGAGATCCAGTAGAGAAAAGGCATATGGCACTGCCATTCCAAAATGTGGCTGCGATAGGCCCTCACCACGTGGTAGCTGCCTCTGTCCTCACTGTCATGGTTAATATCGCAGTCATCATTGTCATTTTCACATCATTGTTTTCATTCCACTCTCAAGGGGGGAAGATGCTTGAATGGGTTCAGACAGGAAGATTCTCAAGTTGCAGGTCATGATGAAGTATGCACGAACATTGTGAAGACTGAGGTCTCTCTGAGTTGTGGTGCCCAGGGGAGGCATCCAGAGTGGGCAGGATGAAGGAAAGCCAGTACACTGGCAGGACTAGGCAGAACACAAGAGGAGGAAAACCAGGGTCTAGACTTGGGACAAAATGCATGAGAAGTATTTTGGGACAATGGGGGAAAAAAAAATGGGTTAGAGAAGTTTTTGGCAACTGTTTTTCTGCCTCAGCTGTCTGAAAGATACGATAATCCAGCCACAACCATGATTCAGTCCAGCAGAAAGATTCGGGGGGAGGAAGATTCTTGGCATGGGAGGTGATGGTGCAGGCAAACTTGGGGGAAACTTCAGTGATATTTATATGCTCCCCAGTTTGGGGACGGATGTGGGCGGAGGACAAATGCTCTCCTCTGAGAATTCGCAGGCTGGAGCAATGAATTCACCAAGCAGGGTAGTGGGAGATAAGACTGGAAAAGTAATTTGGAGGCACGTTAAAGAGGCTTAAGGAATTGGTTCTTCATTCAGTGCTTTGAAATATGTTCAGTCTAAAGACATTTGAATACAGGAGATTTTAATGTGATCACTTCCTCACTTCTGGGTCCTGTAAGCTTGGATGTTTATTTCATATTTTCGTAAGCGCGTCATTCTGGTGTTCACATATCGGTATATTATCTACAGACACTACCGTATGTGGTTTCTCTTCTGTTGATGGCAAGTGTTTCCCTGTCAGCTCAAGAGGAATTTTCTTCTAATAAATCTTGTTCATATGAGTAAGCATGCCAAGACAGATTAATCTGGCCATGAGTTAATAAGTCATGAATTATTAAGGAGGTTCTCTAAAGAGGTTCCAACCATTTCCACTAAGATTTTGGCCCGTCTGGCTCCAAAATGACTGAAGTTATTTCATGGAACATTTTTCCTGATATTCTGACCAGAGTTTTCTTTACTTCATACCTCCTTTTTTGCCAGTAGGGTTCCCCTTTAACTTTGGTATTTTTTGATTTATCCATGTTAATGCCTTAGGTCTGTGATCTTTTTAAATGAAAATTTTTCTTTTGATTGCAAAGGAATTTCAGATGTTTTAAAACCTGAAATTTGTATCACAAAGTTAATATGTAGCTTTTGAAAAACCAGGCCTTTAGTGTTGTCCATTATAATATAACTGCATCAGCACCATTCTAACTTTTTATCATTGTTAAAAACTCATCAATATATTATTTTTAAAAGAGCACAGAATCATCTTATTTTATTTCATGAAAAACTTCATGAGAAATTTTTAGATAAATTAAAATTTTAAGTCATCAACTAAAATATTAAATAGAAGAATTTGATATTTCAAAGAATCTATATGTGTATAAGTTGTATACATACATATACATGGATATACATATATATTGGTGAAAATGTAAACATTGTAATGTGATTGTAACTACATTTAATATAATTGATCCATCATTTAAGATTAAAGTCTTTAAACTCTGATACACTGTTGGTAGGAATGTCAACTGCCATAGCCACAATGGAAAACAGTATGGCTGTTTCTCAAAAAACTAAAAATGGAACCACCATATGACCCACCAGTTCCACTTCTGGAAAAGAAATATCAAAAAAAACCCCATTAAATACACTAATTCAAAAAGATACATGCACCCCAGTATTCACACCAGCATTACTTACAATTGCAAGATATGGGAGCAAGTTGCATGTTCATCAACAGCTGAATGGATAAGGAAGATGTGGTGTGTTTGTCTGTGTGTATACGGAATATTGCTGCTGCTGCTAAGTCGCTTCAGTCGTGTCCGACCCTATGCAATCCCAGAGATGGCAGCCCACCAGGCTCTGCCGTCCCTGGGATTCTCCAGGCAAGAACACTGGAATGGGTTGCCATTTCCTTCTCCACTGCGTGAAAGTGAAAGAAGTCGCTCAGTCGTGTCCAACTCTTTGCAACCCCATGGACTGCAGCCCACCAGGCTCCTCCGTCCATGGGATTTTCCAGGCAAGAGTACTGGAGTGGGGTGCCATTGCCTTCTCCAATATGGAATATTACGCCACCATAAAAAGGTATGAAATGATGCCATTTGCAGCAGCATGGAGGGACTTGGAGGGTAGTAAGCTAAGTAAAAGCAGTCAGACAAAGAAAGTACTATATGATACCACTGATATGTAGAAGCTAAAAAAATACAACAAACTAATGAATATAGCAAAAAAAGAAGCAGACTCAGAGAGAACAAACTAGTGATTACCACTGGGGAGAAGGATGAGGGAAGGGGAGAGGGGGAGTAGGGAATTAAGAGGTACAAGCTATTATGTACAAAGTAAACTACATAGTTTTATATGTAGGATATATTGTATAATACTGGGGATATAGCCTATATTTTATACTAACTATGAATGGAATATAATCTTTAATGATTGTTAAACACTGTATTATACATGTATAATTTATATCATACATAAAAATATACTTCAATTTAAACTAAATAAAAATTTTTAGATAGATTAAAGTCCCTTAAACTATCCTGTTTTAAAATAATGTACAATATAAACGTCTGCTTTACTGACTATGCTAAAGCCTTTGACTGTGTGGATCACAACAAATTGTGGAGAACTCTCAAAGAGATGGGAATACCAGATCAACTTACCTGCCTCCTGAGACACCTGTGTACAGGATCAAGAAGCAACAGTTAGAACCAGGCATGGAACAACTGACTGGTTCCAAATTGGGAAAGGAGTACAACAAGCCTGTATATTGTCACCCTGCTTATTTAACTCCTATGCAGAGTACATCATGTGAAATAATGGGCTGGATGAATCACAAGCTGGAGTCAAGATTGCCAGGAGAAGTATCAACAACCTCAAGTATGGACATGATACCACACTAATGGTAGAAAGTGAAGAGGAACTAAAGAGTCCTTTGTGAGGGTGAAAGAGGAGAAGTAGAAAAGCTGACTTAAAACTCAACATTCAAAAAACAAAGATCATGGCATCCCATCCCATCACTTCATGGCAAATAGATGGGGGAAAAGTAGAAGCAGTTAACAGATTTTATTTATTCTCTTGGGCTCCATCACTGCTGATGGTGACTGCAGCCATGAAGTTGAAAGATACTTGCTCCCTGGAGGGAAAGCTATGACAAATCTGCTGCTGCTGCTGCTGCTAAGTCGCTTCAGTTGTGTCAGACTCTGTGTGACCCCATAGGCAGCAGCCCGCCAGGCTCCCCCATCCCTGGAATTCTCCAGGCAAGAACACTGGAGTGGGTTGCCATTTCCTTCTCCAATGCATGAAAGAGAAAAGTGAAAGGGAAGTCGCTCAGTCGTGTCCGACTCTTAGCGACCCCATGGACTGCAGCTCTGGACCAGGCTCCTCCATCCATGGGATTTTACAGGCAAGAGTACTGGAGTGGGACGCCATTGCCTTCTGACAGTGTATTAAAAAGCAAAGACATCACTGACAAAGGCCCGTCTAGTCAAAGCTATGGTTTTTCCAGTAGTCATCTATGGATATGAGAGTTGAACTATAAAGAAGGGTTGAGTGCTGAAGAATTGATGCTTTTGAACTGTTGTGTTAGAGAAGACTCTTGAGAGTCCTTTGGACTGCAAGGAGATTGAATCAATCCTAAAGGAAATCAACCCAAAGTATTCATTGGAAGGACTGATGCTGAAGTTCCAACACTTTGGCCACCTGATGTGAAGAGTCAACTCACTGGAAAAGACCCTGGTGTTAGGAAAGATTGAAAGCAAAAGGAGAAGAGAGCAGCAGAGGATGAGATGGTTAGATAGTCATGACTCAGCCAGTGACTCAGTGGACATAAATTTGAGCAAACTCCAAGAGAAAGTGAAGGACAGGGAAGCCTGGTGTGTTGCAGTCCACAGGGTCACAAAGAGATGGACACGACTTAGTGACTAAACTACGTATGATAAAGATCTCTTTAAAAATCATTAATGATTTCTTAAACAGGATGTGACAGTTGTTCAGTCGAGTTTGACTCTTTGTGACCCCATGGACTATACAGTTCAGTCCCTGGAATTCTCCAGGCCAGAATACTGAAGTGGGTAGCTGTTCCCTTCTCTAGGGGGTGTTCTCAATTCATCGATCGACCTGGGGTCTCCTGCATTGCAGGAGCTACCAAGGAAGCCCCTTAAAAAAGATACAGGAGTGCCAACCATAAAGGGAAAATATGATGTTCTACATTAAAATTATGAACTTTTGTTTATCAAAAAATACCATTGAAAGAATGTAAGTCAGAAAAGATATTTGTAATACATTGATTCCACAAAGGACTCATATGGAGTATATTAATAATAAAAAATAAAATTCCTGTAAACGAACAGAGAAAAACCCAATAAAAGAATGAGCAAAGAAAATTTTTTTTCTAGTAGTCCAATTGAAAAAAGGAAAAAGAGATAAAAGAGCAAAAGACTTGAACAGCCTGTTTACAACCTTAAAAAAGAAAAACTGTCAATGAATATTTGAAAAGAAGCTCAGTCTCATTAGTCCTTTGTTGTTCAATTACTCAGTCATGTCCAACTCTTTGTGACCCCGAAGACTGCAGCACACCAGGCTTCTCTGTCCATCACCATCTCCCAGAGCTTGCCCCAACTTAGATCCATTGAGTCAGGGATGCCATCTAACCATCTAATCTTCTGTTGTCCCCTTCTCCTCCTGCCCTCAATCTTTCCCAGCATCAGGGTCTTTTCTAATGAGTTGGCTCTTTCACATCAGGTGGCCAAAGTATTGGAGCTTCAGCTTCAACATCAGTCCTTCTAATGAATATTTAAGACTGATTTCTTTTAGGATTGACTGGTTTCATCTCCTTTAGTTTGATCTCCATTAGTCCGTAGTGAAATGTAAATTAAAAACCACAGTGAAATACCATTATTATCCACTCCAGCAGAGTGGCTAAAATTAGAAAGACTGGCACTAATAAGTGTAACAAGTATGTGGAGGAACAAGCCGTAATGCACCCTGGTTATCCCACTTGGTGAAAGGGAATGCATGCCTGTAACCCAGCCACACTCATTCGAGATAGATCCAACAGATACAACATGCACATAATGTCCAGCAGTATATTCTGGATCAGGGTCACCAGACTACCACCCACAACTGTATTAGTATGGCCCACAGATAGAAATGCTTTCTACATTTTTAGTGCATCTAGAAAAAGTGAAAGAATGTGTGCTGAGACCATTTGTGACTCATAAACCCTAAAACATTGACTATCTGGCCTTTACAGAAAAATGTTTTCTGACCCTTATTCTAGGTCTGAAACTGGAGACAAATCAAATGTCCATTAGCAATAGAATGGATAGATAAATCATGGTATGCTTATATGATGAAATAGTGTGCAAAAATGGGGTGAACACTCTATTGGCATGCAGCAACACGATGGAATTTCACAAATACTGAGACTAAGGAGCCAGATTCAAAACAAACATGTTGTATGTGTTCATTTATATCAAACAGGTGAAAATAATCTGTGATGTTGGACCTCCCAGATGGCTCAGTGGTGAAGAATCCACCTGCTGAGCAGGAGCTCGCAGATTTCATCCCTGGGTCAGAAAGACCCCCTGGAGAAGGAAATGGCAACCCACTCCAGTATTCTTGCCTGGGAAATCCCACAGACAGAGGAGCCTGGTGGGCTATAGTTCATGGGGTAGCCAAGAGTCGGACATTACTTAGCAGCTAAACAACAACAACCTATGATGTTTGAAGTGAGCAGTTTTTAGAGGCACAAAAGGGGATTTGGAGACCTGGTGATAGTCTATGTCTTAGTCTGGATGTTGGTTATTGACAGGTTTATTTTGTGAAATCTCATGGAATGGTATGTACACTTAATGATTTGTGCACTTTTCTGTAAGTTATACTTTAAAAGTTTGTTTAATCCATTGTTATACATGAAAAAAAGCATCTACCCCAAGCGTCTGCCACCAATCACAGAGTAATATTCCTCCATCACTAAAAAGCCATCCACTGATAGCATTTTCACCATTGTTTATTGCCTTATCAACCACAGCTACATCTTAGTTGGATTAAATATATACAAACTGACCATATATCTAAACTGGTCACTTCAAAAACTACCACTTTCTTCAGAGTCTGGCATTATGGCCTCAGCACACACCAAGCTCATGCAGAACTTGACAAGAGAACATGATGAGCCAGGTGCTTTGAAAGTATTGGCCACCAGGCCATCTGAGTAACCATGAATGTGTATGTAAATGCAACAAGTTTATACCTATACATGCTCATAAGATTCTCATCATTCCATATCTTGTCATGTTTTCCCTGTTTTTTCAAGGTGGTGTACACCGTCTAGAGTCTGTTGAAGAATATAATGAACTGATGGTGCGACATGGTGACCCCCGGGCCAGGATGCTAGAGGTCTCCCGAGATGGCCGGAAGCATTCCCTTCCCCAGCTCCTGGACTCGACGGGCACATCACAGGTAGTAAGCCCTGACTTTCTTATCCAGTCACAGCTACTCGGCTGGGGCCAGAAGAGCATGTTTTGAGCCCTGTGTCTCCAGGTTTTCTGTAATTCTCTCAGAGGCCAGCAGGAGCGTCATGTTCTGAAGACCTGTTTGTGTATGGGGGCCAGAGATAGAGTAGAGTCAGTGAGGTCTATCTAGGGAGGCTAGAGAGAAGTCAGCTTAATATTTGGAAATCGAAGAGAAGGGGGAAAAAAAAATCCCCTGTCGGATCTCAGAAATCTCGATGCTCTTCCACTGTGTGTTTTGGGAACGAGAGCCACTTCCGTTGCCAGGAGACAGTGGTGCCTCACGGTCTGTGGTGAGCCTCCGTCTCTTGTTCAGTGGGTGTGTCGGCCGAGCCTGCTGGGTAGGTGGGTGTGGACACGTGGCGGGGGGTGGCTGTGGTGTGTGCCTGGATCCTGCCTCTCATACAGTAATGGCTCCAACAGCCAAGGTCAGAAGAGACTGCAGAGGGGGCTGAGAGGGGTGGGGATGTTCATGTTCCCTCCCCACCAGAGCTCGGGACTCTGCAACCCTGCACTGTCATCCTCAACCCTGCCAACCCCTGGTAGACGTCTCATAACCAAGTCAGAAGCAGGCTCAGTCTCTGGGAACTTGGGGAGTGTTCTTCCAGCCCTGGCACCATCGGCCAGAGCACAGAGGAGTCACTGGCATCCGGTCCCCAGGCCTCAGTGAAGCAGAGATGGGGGGAGGAGGAAGTGACTGCTCTGATACCCTTAAGTGGATGGAGACTCGCGTGTTAGAGTTCTAGAAGACCTAGCTCAGGTCATCTGGGTTGGGCTCTTGCTTTGGGTGTCTCACATTTTTATGGATAGGATAGCTAAATCCCAAAGAGGTTGAGTATTTAGTTCCAAGCGATACACCAGAATCACTGTGCAGGGAGTTTGGCCTGACCTGAATACAATTAGAAAGTGCCCGTGTTTCCGAGGCCACTGCTGATTAGGCTGCCTTGTGCTGAATCCACCAAGGGCAACTGGAGTTGGGGCAGTGAGAAAAAGCAGAGCAGAAAACTTGCATGAGGCCTGGTTAAAACTCATGTCTGGAGACAAGTGTGTGTCCTGGGCAGCATGGTGCAGTTGGATCAACGGGGAGATCAGGAAGCCGTCGGAGAGCCACGTGGTCAGACTGTTTTGGTTAGTGCGGAAAATGAGAGCAGGTCTACCGCTGTCCTGGCCAAGGATGTCCAGCACTAAGGTGCTGATTTCTTAACTGACTCTCGAGGAAACCTGACTGTATTTATAGTCGGAGGTTATCTATTTCCAAACTCCGGGAGATGGTGAGGGACAGGGAAGCCTGGTGTGCTGCAGCCTACTGGGTCGTGAAGAGTTGAACACGACCTGGCAACTGACCAACAAAAGAACAGGCTTCTAAGAACCAAGAAACACAAGCTAATGCAAGATTTTAAAGAAGGAGCTGGGTTTCCCTCCTCAAGTTGTTCTTTCCTTTCTGTCCTCTTTTTCTGCCTTTTCTTTTTCTCCCAGGATCTGCCTTTCTTTCTTCCCTTCCTGCCTCCCGCTTTTGTTGATTAGTTTTAAAGGTTTGTTGTCGTTTAGTTGTTACGTCACATCCTACTCTTTTCTGACCTCACGGACTGTAGCCCAGCAGGTTCCCCTGTCCATGGGATTTCCGAGGCAAGAATACTGAAGTGGTTGCCATTCCCTACTCCAGGGGATCTTCCTGACCCAGGGGTCAAACCCACATGTCGTGCATGGGCAGTGGCTTCTTTACTGCTGAGCCATAGGGAAGCCCCTCCTCTCTCCTCCTCTCTTTCTCTTTCTCTCTCCTCCCGTCCCTCCACTGAAAAGTATTGTCTAGATTAGAGCTATCCAGTAAAGCTTCCTGCAGTGATGGAAATGTTTTCTGTCTATACTACCCAATATGGTAGCCACATGTGCCTTTTAAGCACATGGAAAGTGGCTAGAGAGACTGAGGAATACATTTTTAATTTTCATATATCTTAAATATAGATGGCCACAGGTGGCTTATGGCTGCCAAATGGGATGACAGAAGTCTAAAAGTGCAGTGAGACCCCTAAAACTCTTCAGGAGAAGAGTGGAGCCTGCTGGCCTCTGATTCCTGAAGGGCAGATGGAATAAGGCTCTGCTGGAGGTTGTTGATCAGAGAAAGAGTTCCCTTGTGAGTCTGCACATGAACCTCTATATTCAAGGGCTATGCCTGGCTATTTCCATAATTGTAGTTCAGTTGCTCGGTCGTGTCCAACTTTTTGTGACCCCAGACTGCAGCACTCCAGGCCTCCCTGTCCATCACCAACTCCTGGAGTTTGCTCAGACTCATGTACATCAAGTCAACAATGCTATCCAACCATCTCATCCTCTGTCGTCCCCTTCTCCTCCTGCCCTCAGTCTTTCCCAGCAACAGGGTCTTTACAATGAGTCGCCTCTTCACCTCAGGTGGCCAAAGTATATCCATAATAGTTTCAGTAAAAGGGTGGTAACCTTGCCAAGCCAACATCATTTTTTTTTTAATGAATCAGAGGCTGGGAGGTCAACATAGCTGACAGATATTATGTAAAACTGCAAGATATAGTTGTTCTAAGCTGCCAGGAATACGAAAATATCATTAGCAGATCTCATTTCTACCTTCGAATGTAGAATATGCTGATTAAGGATAAAAACTATTTTCTAGTGTCTTTTTTCTCATATTAAACATGAAATGATTTTGTTGTTTATGCTAGAATATCTGTGTCATTTAAGAAATGTGTTATTCTAAAAAGAATAGCAAGGAGCTGGATTGTCACAGTGCTTTAGCAATAGATTCATTTACTCTCTTGTTTTTATTATGAATGGTCCACACTGCTTACACACGTGGACTTGGTGGGTGATGGAAAGGGAAACCAGATCAAGATTTTGAGCTGCTGCGTGCCAGAAGGGGAAAGTGTGGCTTGTGGAAAAGTATTTTATTTTCCAAATGTGAGGGATCAGAGCTGAAGCTGCTGCAGTCTCTCAGAGGGATTTTTTTATACGGAATAACAGTTGTCTGGGTTTGTGGTTTGGGTTTTATAAGAACCAAAAGCTTGCTGAGTTCTGAGTGAGTGAATTGAGCTTGAAATGATGAGCTACTTGCTAACCATGATTGTGAATTTGGAGTGGGGGCAGGGGTGACTTCCAGCAGAGAGCCTGGCCAGAGGACATTCATTCTACATCTCCGAGGCCGCTCGGGTTCCGGTCCGTAACTCCACTCCAGGAAGTATATGTGGAGTATATGTGGAGTAGGCTCGAGGAGGGTGCAGCCTAGGCTGTTTACGTGGGGAAAGAAGGCGTGGCCGTCCATCACAGTTGGGGCTGTTCCTCCAGTGCTCTTTATAATTAGCTTTATTTAACCCACTGGGCCAGGTATGGACCACAGGCCAATGGCCATCTAACGTAAAAGACAACTGAGGTTTCCCAAATCTGAGTATAGTTTTCTACCAGGGACCACAGCAGGCTGAGTGAGATGGTCTCTGACCTCATGTGCTGACTTTTAGGAATACCACATTGTGAAGAAGTCCACTCGCTCGCTGAGCACAACTCAGGTGGAGTCTCCCTGGAGACTCATCCGGCCATCAGTCATCTCCATCATTGGGCTGTACAAAGAAAAGGGCAAGGTGAGCGCTCTGGTGTGCATTGTTTTGCTCTCTAGGTAAATGCTAGTATTTATAGTTTAAATGATTCCTTTTTAGTGTTGTTTTTACATAAAATAAGGGTAAAGGTATAAAGAAGAATCAAGTGAGTGGCCTTTGGGTAGATTTGAGTGGCTACCCTGGCATCCTTTCCCATGGCCCTGCAGGACACATCATCAAACCTATTTTGCCCTTATGATTTCAGGAGTCATCACCCGGCAGCTAGGGCACCATCAAGGGTGGGGTAAATGCCTTAGCTTGTATCACTACGGAAAGAAAATCAGACCCTGCCGCTTCAAGGAATACCCCCTTGTTATCCTTTTGAATGAATATCATGGCATTTCCATTATCATAAGAGCAATAATGACAAATAATTTGTTACACAAATATCAAAATTGCCATTTTGATATCCATTTGATATTATACAAAAATAAAAGAATCAAACAGATATGGCACCTGCACAGCTATGAACTATTAATTGATCTATGTGAAACTGACATCTTTGGAGATCAAAAGATTGTCAAATGTCAGCAATTTCATATGTTTACCTAAAACTTCACCCTTTAATATAATGCATAGCTAGCATGATGCGAGTGGATCTGAGGAGGGTCGTGGTGAGGGGAACATATAAATTTGCAGCTACTAACTCAACTCTACGGGCCTCCTCATGGCTCAGATGGTAGAGAGTCCAACTGCAGTGCAGGAGACCCAGGTTTGATCCTTGAGTCAGAAAGACCCTCTGGAGAAGGGCATGGCAACCCACTTCAGTATTCTTGCCTGGAGAATTCCATGGACAGAGGAGCCTGACAGGCTCCAGTCCATGGGGTTGCAAGGAGTCAGACACGACGGAGCGACTCACACTTTCACTCTGGCTCAGCTCTGAGCTAAACACCACACTGGGGGGCGCCCTCGGTGGAGAAGCGCACTGACAGCCCGGACCCCCATATGCTCTGCATCCAGGGCCTGGGTTTTAGCATCGCTGGAGGTCGAGACTGCATTCGAGGACAGATGGGGATTTTTGTCAAGACCATTTTCCCAAATGGATCGGCTGCAGAGGATGGAAGACTTAAAGAAGGTAGGAGAGAACCTTCTGGTGGTCCTCAGTGAGCTCTGATTCCAGGAGGATCTGCCCCCTGGCAAGATGTGGCGCAAATGCCTGAGTGGCCATGGCTCTGGGCTTGGTAGTGGGATAGACTTGGGCTGAATCCAGTGCTTACTCGGGACCTTGGACAATTCGCATAACCTGAGCTGCACTTTCTTCTGTTGTAAACTTGGGACATGAATGCCTACCTTGAAGAACTGTTGTGAGGATTACATGAGATACTATGTGAGAAGTGGCCTGATATCTTTGTTTGGGTTTTTAAATGTCTGTCTTGTCCCCTTGATCTTTGAAACTCCCTTAAGAATTCCTGAGCGTTTACAGTGCATTCTTGCTTGCGGCTGGAGAACATAAACATCTTCCACCAACCCCATAGCACCTACCATTTTTGACACACCTAAACATACTAGCAAGCACTTTTTGCCCCCAGCTTTATGGAGATATAATTGATAACTGTGTGCATTGAAGGTGTACAACATGATAATCTTATACACTTATGTATTGCAAAATAATTGCCAAACAATGTTAATGAATACCTCCATCACCTCACATATTGACCTAGTGTGTGTGCGTGTGCTGAAAACATTTAACATCTTTCTTAACTATTTTCAAGTATATAACACAGTCTCGTTAACTATAGGCACCATGCTGTTATACCATAGATCCCCAGAACTTGTTGGGGAATCCTGATATTTTATACCTCCATCACCTCACGTATTGACCTAGTATGTGTTCCTGTGATGAGAACATTTAGCATCTTTCTTAGCAATTTTCGAGGATATAATCCAGTCTCATTAACTATATGCACCAATCTGTACCTTAGATCCCCAGAACTTGTTTGTGAATCCTGACTTTTTTCTCCTCCTTATTAATATACTTCCTGCATGGAATGATTGAATCATACTATTACTAGTTACCTTCAAAAATGCTGTGACTCTTCAGTTTAGTTGGTCCAATTATATTGTGTTTAACCAGCTTATTTCCTTTAAACTGATAAGAATAAATTGGAATCTCCTTTTTTGTAGGCAAGCGAGCCCAGAAGTCTATGTCCTAATGATAAGCCATGACCAGGCTTCCTGTTTTAATGGCAGAATCTTTCTTTCTTTCTCAGAGAAAGGGTTAACTCCCAGGCAGTGTTTGTGTCTCATTTCCCAACAATGTAAAATTCTAGCGGAGCATTTTTATAATGGATATGCCATGTGTTCACTTGAGTGAGGTTCATCCTGCAGTGCTAGTAGAATGGGGCAAAATGGCAGGAAAAAAATCGATAGGAGAGGTTAATAGCACTTGCTTCTCCTAAATACTGTATTTTCGTATGTGTTCACTTACAATAAATAGAGGTCATCAGAATGGATTTTCAACCTGTTGAATTGATCTGTCTTTTAAGTAATCTTTAAAGATTTTCAAGAGTATGAGTGATCATTTTAATGTTTCTACCTTTTCCCCAGGTGAAAACCAAAAACCTCACCTAGTTGAGTCTTGGTTATGCCAGGTGATTTTTAAACAGATTATCTCACTTGTTTTGCAACATCTGTAATTTCATTTACAGAAAAGGCACATAACACATGGGTTCAGTACTGCTTGCCTTTTTAAACCTGTGTACGGGGTTCCTTTAATGGAATACCCCGTGCGCTCCTGGGATTGGCTGTCCGTGAGAGGTGAAAATGTGTGTTCATAGGCTGCTTTGCACTTTGTTATAAGGGAGTCCTCTCCTGCACCATCCTGCTGTGCAAGGTTCAGCTCGTGCACCTTTGTGGTGTTTCTGATGAACTGTTACTCCAAAAAATAGACCATGACACAGGAGTCCAAAGCCAGCAACTAGCTTTAAATCAAGAGAATGTCCAAGCTCTATTATGTTCCCAGCAGACACTATCAACAGCTTGAAAAATGACCTGACTGTGCCTTCTTGGAGTTGAAGATGAGTTCAGGATAGTTTGAGAGAGAAAGAGAACGAGAGCAAGAGAGAGAGAAATTTGATATTAGTTTACAACAATCTCTTAGATAGAAGGGTATAATAACTTGCCAGCTTACTGACTGAGAGCTTTGAACACCATTAAAACCAAGCATCTGGCCTGTGGGGCTGCACATAGATGAGAGGATCTCTCGTGTTTCCTTGTCTCTCTCGTTGAAGCCACTTTTCACACACCATGTCTTTCTGAAAATAGAGGCTTGGTTTGCACACGTTATGGGTGTTTGTGCTTCACCACCAGTGGGTTTAAGTTGTAAACCAAAGACTGTAAGAAAAGGGTAGGAATTCAGTCTTTGTAGTTTGATTTCTAAATGTAGAACATGTATTATCAGACTTGGTAGTGGCAGGAGAGTAAGATCTTGAGGCTTCCCACAGTTGTTTTAATTAAAGGTGAAAATAGAGAATTATTGCAGAACAACATGCAATGCCATTTATTGACCCATTTTGTGACATTCCTTGGAGCTAAGCTAATGAGAGTAGATTGGAACAATAAAATTCATCTTAAAGAGTTGTAAATCAGGGACTTTATGGTATTTTATTTCATACTGACCAAGCAGTTAGATTGGAAAAGGCCCTGGCACCCCACTCCAGTACTCTTGCCTGGAAAATCCCATGAATGGAGGAGCCTGGTGGGCTGCGGTCCACGGGGTCGCGAAGAGTCAGACACGACTGAAGCGACTTAGCAGCAGCAGCAGCAAGCAGTTAGATTCCAGTAAACTAAAGCTTGATGTTAATGTAATTCTCAAATTTGGTCACTAGGGGATGAAATCCTAGATGTAAATGGAATACCAATCAAGGGCTTGACATTTCAAGAAGCCATTCATACCTTTAAGGTAAGGACATTCTTATTGACCTCCTTTATCATAATCTTTGTTTTTCTTTATTTCATTCTAGTTTGGGTTTGGTGATTTTTTTTTTTTCCCCATCATTTGATAAAAGGACAACCTGAATGTTTTAGCCCTTCTTCCTGTTTTCTCAGCAAATCCGGAGTGGATTGTTTGTCTTAACGGTACGCACCAAGTTACTGAGCCCGAGTCTCACGCCCTGCTCCACACCCACACACATGAGCAGATCAAGCTCCCCAAACTTCAATGCCAGCGGGGGAACCTCAGCAGTGGGCAGTGATGAAGGCAGTTCGTCCCTGGGTCGGAAGGCCCCCGGACCCAAGGACAGAATCGTCATGGAAGTAACCCTCAACAAAGGTGATACCAGCTTGTCCTCATTTCATTACATTCTCTCAAATCATAATTTGTAATCTGTTCTTAGATTCATTTTTTTAATAGGTCTTTTTCCATGAATTGCTTCTTTGGAACATTCTGCTACCAACAACATATGGCATTCTCTAAATGGGCAGTAGGATCAAAAGGAGAGATCTTAGTCACTTCACTGAAGTGAAGAAAAGTTCCCCGTAGCACAGTTTTTTAAAGCTCTCTCTGGATGAATCACTGTGTGTCGGAGACTCATGTTAAAAACATCACTGACTAGCTGAATTCTAGGGCTAATATAACATTTTCAAGAAGAAACAATATGGTTAAGAGTATAGCTAACACCAGTAACTAAAAATCCTGGGTAACGCCAAATCTTACTTCTTTTAATCTTTGCCTCCAGTGGTAGAAATATGATGAACAACTGCACAACCTAGAAATCAATGGAAGGCAAAAGAAAGCCTGAAGTTGTATATCCAGAATAGAAAATGTTATTGGGACTCTGCCTATTTCCAAAAACAGATTCAAGGAGACCCTTCAGACTAAGAAGAGAATGGAGCATCAAGTAATTCACAGTCCATAGTTAGCTCCTGGTTCTGCTATAGACTCATTTCATTAAAAGAGTGTGGCTCACATTGACAAAGGAAAGTAAAATTTATATCCTAAGTCTGGTCTAAAAATAAGTGGTTATTGGTCAAAGTATACATTAACGCAGTTTCAAATTATTGATACTCCTTTTCTTTCTTTCTTTGGATTTTGTTTTCTTTCAATGGTGCCTCCCACAGAGCCCAGAGTTGGCTTAGGCATTGGTGCCTGCTGCCTGGCCCTAGAAAACAGCCCTCCAGGTATCTACATTCACAGCCTTGCCCCAGGATCAGTGGCCAAGATGGAGAGCAATCTGAGGTTGGTTGTAAACCTGAGCGTTGAGGGTTCTGGTGGGTTTGTGAATATGTGAATACATACATAAGATACCTGCCCTGTTACATTCCCTTGTGAAATTCTAAATGTTTATATTATTTTGCGGTCATGTAGCTAGAATTACAATCAAAAGCATCTCCAAAGATGAAAAGACAAATGAAATTTGGTTCAAGAATTCCAGATCTTGGCTTTCCCTACCAGTTCTGTTCTATTTGGACTCAGAAGTTCAGTTTCAGAAACTCGACACAATACAAGTCTATGTAGATACCTATAATTATCCAAATATTTTCTTTTACTTTCGTATACATTTATATAGAATTCATATAAGCTGCTGGGAACTACTCAAAATGGTTCAGAGTCACTGGATACAAGAGAGTCCTAAGATCATGCCCTTGAACAGGAGGCCTTTATTATTAAGTACAATCTCCTGAACCTTTCTTGTTGTTCCATTCCTTTTTGAGACGTGATGTCTAGATGCTTACTGTCTGAAATCACTGCGTGTCTGATTTCTCAATTCGGCTAGCTGAGTTGTAGCTTGGGTATTCTGTTTATACAAGAGAGGTTTCGGTGTTCTATTATATAGTAATTGCAGTGGGTCTGTGCCCACCTAAACTTCACAAGAATGTACACGTATTTTATGAAGCACTCTGTGCAAACAGTATCATCTTTCTCCCCTCTTAAGTTTTTAAGTCCTTGAGCAGTTGAGGAATTATCAAAATGACATTCCTTGAGGTTGCCATTTTGAGGCCCTGTTAATAGATTATATTATGTTTTTAGTTAATCATCAGAGTGAATTTCCATATCGAAAAAAACTTAGCAAATCATCCAAAGTACATTAAAGAAAATATACTTTTAGAACCCAAGGAAAAAAATCCTTTAATGACATCCCAAGATGATGTTTCTTTCTTGAATGGTTCCATATGTCTGGAGCCTGCCAAATGACCATTCTTCCAACCCCACATAAAGACTCTTTGTTTTCTCATACTGAGTTCTCTCTCTATAATTTCCAGTCAAAATGGGCATCTTGTCCCCAATTTCTCATTTGTTCAAATCTGAAACGTTTTTACAAATTATTGGGTAACCTTTGAGCTTCAGATATTTCCTTCTTAAATTATATTACAATAATCATTTCCGTATGGTAGGGAAAAAGAAACTGGTGGTGGTCGAGGGACTATCACTTGATAAGCAAAAGGTAGGCAAACCTGAGTTCAGCAGGGTGTGACATCTGGGTGACCTCTCTGAGCCCGTGGCCTTTACATAACAGGAATAATAATACCTAGTCAAAGCATTGTTACATAAATTTCTTTTTATAGTCCTTGGCCTGCAGTACGTGTTGGAGTGATAGTAACCTTCATTGTTGTCTTTATTATCAATTTACTTATTATCAACTTGACTACTTCTGAAAATGCAGCTAGATACCCATACTGGTCTTTGTCAGTTTAAAACCTAATGTGTTTATGAGGGTTTTGCTTTTTTGTACGTATGCAAAGATGCAAGGATATCATTTGCTTCTTAAAAGTATTCAGAAAAGATTTCGTATTATATAAACCACTCCCAGAAGGAAGTCTTGTGAAAAACTGTTACTGCAGAAAGTTGATCATGTTGTCCTCCCTAGCCGCGGAGATCAAATCCTGGAAGTGAACTCCGTCAACGTCCGCCATGCTGCTTTAAGCAAAGTCCACTCCATCTTGAGCAAATGCCCCCCCGGACCTGTTCGCCTGGTCATCGGCCGGCACCCTAATCCAAAGGTAAAGTATCTCACACTGTCCTAAGTATGGGAAGACAGCTGTTTGTCCAGTAGCAATGGCACATGTGTTCCTATGACCATGCAGAAGCGTTGATAAGACTGTTCACCCAGCTGGGGATGGAAATCAGCCTGTGGCCACCCAGTGACCAAGGTAACTGATAACACTTGGGAAATGAATTATTGATCTGGACTTCATCTTCACACTCAGAACATTTTATTAGAAAATGTTGACAGTATTATTGGTGAATTTAAAGTTAGTGGAAGGTGGGAGTGCTAAGTATGGAAGGTAGAGTTCTGAGTAACCCCCACTGGCTGTTTGATCTCTGTTAAGATACTTAGCCATTTCAGGTTTCTGCATCCAGAAAATCAGAAAGCATTGAAGTTGATGCTCTGTCCAGGCCATCCTTGACCTGAGCCAAATACTTGGGTAGTTAATGCTTAAGAGCCCACTAATTTTCTTCGAGCATCAGTGTCACACTGTTCTGCCACACTAACTTGCAGATAATCATAGCCCCTGTATTGGGGACCTCTGCTGTTTACTTTGGAGAAGGTAATGGCAACCCACTCCAGTATCCTTGCCTGGGAAATCCCAAGGACGGAGGAGCCTGGTGGGCTACAGTCTGTGGGGTTGCAGAGTTGGACATGACTAAAGTGACTTAGCATGCATGCATGCTGTTTACTTGGTTGTATCTCTTCTACTTAGACGACTGCTTTTAATTTTTTAAGCTAACCACAGGACACTTTAGCAAGTTCAACTCAACCCATTTTGAAAGCTGTTTTTAGTTGTTTTTGAGTACTCTAGGTAAAACTCTTAAAATCAGCTTGTCTCCAACATGGTAATCTTTTTTTCTCCCCCTTGCAAAATCTGACCTTTCAACAACTCAGAATGCTCATTTAGACCATTAACTCTTCCCATGCCTGACATGTGGCTACTGTCCGCTTTGTATTATCTGTAGTGTTATTTGATTACGTCCTGAATGGTCCCAGGCTGCTATACTGGATGGACTCATGCTAGTTTACAAGTAAGAAGTTTGTACCAAGAGATCTGGCACTTTCTCCCGTGTGGCACATCTGAGATTCCTTCAGTGCAGTAACTTTATGGGGTTATTTTCACTGTCTCAGCAGTGTTCATTTGTTATTCGTCCGGTTGCATGCTGTGCATGCTAAGTCACTTCAGTCATGTCTGACTCTTTGCAACCCCATGGATTGTAGCCCACCAGGCTCCTCTGTCCACGAGATTCTCCAGGCAAGAACATTAGAGTGGGTTGTTGTGCACTCCTTAGGGGGTCTTCCCAACCCAAGGATTGAACCCATGTCTCTTTCATTTCTTGCATTGGTGGTAGGTCCTTACCACTAGCGCCACCTGGGAAGCCCTGACCGTCCAGTTTCCCCTATACAAATAATCACTGCAAAGGTGTGACTCTGTGCCTTGATTTGGGACAGAGCTGTCAGTCAAGCTCCTTGGACCTTGATTGCTGATTTAAACGCAGCCCCACTACTTCCCCGACCCCCACTCCCCAGGTTTTCTCTTGTCTTCAAGCATTCTTTTTTTAAGTCTTATTGAAATAGTTACAATATTGCTTCTGTTTTTTCTGCCCAGAGACATGTGGAATCTTAGCACCCTGGCCAGGGATCGAATCTACACACACACCCCCTCCCCAACACCAGAAGGTGAGGTCCCAACCACTGGACCACCCAGGAGGCTCCTACAAGCATTCTTAAAATTGTCTTACATAAAAGCTACTTAAATAAATATCATTTATAGAAAGTCAAGTCCCGCTTCCACCTTTTCCTGTTTGTTCTCCTTGTCAATTGCCTGTGTTTCTCCTTTCTGTTCTGTCGTCCTGCCTTTGCCTCGGAATCTGCTCTACTGTGTCCCCCTGCCGTCCCCTGAGCTCTCTCTGGGACACTTTTAACCCTGCTTTGACTCACAGTCTCAACTCCTCCCTCCAGGGCTCTCCCTGGATTCCACCACCCTCGTGGCCACACTCCTCTCACCTTAGGAAGCAGTCCAACAAGCTATGGCTGCTGACCCAGCCCATCCCTCAGCAACATTAGAGAAAATTAAGTTCTCCATAGTTTGCAGTTTATTGGCTTCAAAGCATCTCTGACTTCAAAATCCATTCCAACCTCACACAGGTCGTGATTTGTTGGTCAGCCTAATCTTACCCCGAAGCATCTGCCTAATTTGCCAATACAGTCAAACATTGAAATGGCATTCCAGTGCAAAGCAAAACAGCCCTGGTCTACCGGTGGTCTGTGATTCCGTGGGACATAGAGGTTGACTCATGTTTCTAGCCGTGGTAAAGTGGTCGTCAGGATGGTGCTGGAGATACAGAAGAAACCAAATTTCGGTATTTGTTTGACTGGATTTCATGTTTCCTCCTAGGTCAACATCGTGTTCTTAGTTGTAACATCATACTATATTTTCCTTTTGGTCAAGATTCCATTTTATGTTTAATGTATTTTTGCACCACTTAATCCCAACATCTCATGCCAATGGTACATTTTGATACTAAATGTATGTGCTTCTTAGTTTTCATGTTGTTCCAAGAGAAATACCATGAGGATTTTCTTCTCTTCTGTTTCTCATAATGACTGAAGCAGTGGCCGCCCAGTTGGAATATTCAAACCCTCCAGGTTTAGACAAGCTAAGATTTGGACCTGCCCGTGTGGCAAATTCTAGCTGATGTTAAGTAGAAAAAAGTAATAGAGGTCCATTATGAATTGATACTGGGGCTTTCAGCATGATTAGAGTTATCCAGGAAATCTTTCACTTGTTTTAAACCCCAACCATTTTTCTCCCACGCAAAAATAATTGCAAATATTCAAAGTCTAAGGTCAAGAAAAGTCTGCAGCCATTTTTAATGGCTCATATATACAGAATTACTCTTTGGTTTATGAAGATATATGTGGGAGTATGCATGTTTGTCTGCATGCAAGTGTGTACATGTTTTATTTCCTGTGAAGACTATTAGAAACTATTACACAAAGTCCCTGATGTGATAATGGTTGATGAGTTAGGTTAAAGTATAATGCTGAATCCTGTATAGAAATGTTCATTTACTTCTTAAGGCAGATTGCTGTGCTTATCCAAATATTATTTATTATAAATGTTATTTTAATATACAGAATCACTGTCCTACATTTAAAATATTCTTACCTTACAAAAAAAAACTATACAAGTCCTGTAGTTGCTTTTAAAATATTTCATAGTTTATCATGTATCGGGCTTTTAAAAAATCTTCCCATGAAGGACTTCCCTCGTGGTCCATTGGTTAAGACTCCATGCTTCCACTGCAGAAGGTATAGGTTCAGTCCCTGGTTGGGGAACTAAGATCCTGCATGCCATGTGGCACAGTCAAAAAAAAAATTAAGAAAAATTTTAAAAATAAAAATCTTCCTATGAATAATTACAGTCATGGATAACAACTGTTGGTGGAGTGGGAGCAGGGCATGGAGGAATCCATGAGTTTACCATGCCACCAAAAAATATGGAAGGAAAAGAGAATTATAAATTCACTATTTTTGAAAACTTCATTATAATAACTGATTCAGCAAGAATATGAATGACGCTAAAACCATTGAGTGGAAATATATTGGGAAGCAGGATAAAACAGTCTCAAACTGTCTCCTGCCAGATTACTCATTAATGGCAACAACACAACAAATCCTGTGGAGAAATCTGGTGAAACCCTAAACAAGTGGTCAGAGTTATCATCAGTTACGAAATACACTGATTCTGTGATGTACCGAAAAAGAAACAGTTTTTATAATTCTGTAGTTTTTCTGCCCCCAAAGGCATCACCTAAATCTAAGCATGAAGAAACTATTGTACAACTTGTAACTGAGGGTTTGGATTGGCCTAGTGTCTTTCAAATTATCAATATCATGAAAGACAAAGGCTCAGAATTAGTTTGGATTATAAATAGACATATAAAGGAGAATAAATAGACATGAGTACAGGATTTTGAATTCTAGGTTGCCCGATACACCCCTCCCCCAAAAAAACTTTTCTCTAAAGTATGACTGGGCAGAGAAGTTGGTGACGGGCCGCTAAGGCCCATCGCAGATAAGGAGCTTGCTCCGGAGGAGCAAATCGGTCACATCACTGTGCACACTACTTCATTTGACATTTAAACCTCGCGAGACGTTGATGAAAGCAGCTGAGTATTGATGTGCATTCTCAGGGAAAACCCTTATCTCATCCCAGGCTGGCATCAAACTTTCTGTGTATTATTTCCAGCCTCAAGACACACTTTGAGTAGCATTTCTGAAGAATAGTCCTAGGGATGTGAAATTTGACCATCATTTTTATCAATGTTAAATTTTCTGAACTTGATAATAGTACCAAGATTATTTAAGAGAATGTCCTTGTTTTCAGGAGATACTTACTAAATTATTTACAGGTGAAGGGTCATGATGTCTGGAACTAACTCCCAAATGGTTTAGTAAAAAGTTGTGTGTGTGTGAGAAGATAAAGTACGAGTGTGAATGTGGAATGTTGGAAAAAAAAAAAAAAAAAAGTGAGTATAGTTGAAGAGTATACTATCCTGGTGCTATTCTTGAAAAGTTTATGTAAGTTTGAAATTGTTTAAGCTTAGGGAAAAAAAGAATGAGAAGTGAGTGCTCTAGAGAGAGGCACAAGTCAGCCATGTTGTTGGTAACCTGCGATGAATGCTTTGCTTCATGAGCTTGGGTATCAACTGAAGGTCTGGTTTTGAATCCAGTGTTTGAAGCGGTCCATTAACCCAGCTGTTAATGGATATAATAACTACTCATATGCCCTGGTTTATTGCTTCAGAGGGTGGTCATAGTCTTTGGTCTTGCAATTTTCCTCTTTTTCTGAGCTCCAGCCTCTGACTCTGGTCCTAGCTACTTTTATTGGGGGAAAATAAATAAATAAAACCGTCTAATTTGTGCTTTCTGCTGACAATCAGGTTTCCGAGCAGGAAATGGATGAAGTGATAGCACGCAGCACTTATCAGGAGAGCAAAGAGGCCAGTTCCTCTCCTGGCTTAGGTACTGTAACTGCACATCTTCATTCAACATTCAGAAGAGTCTCATTACGCTCCCCCTGGGGCACTCCCCTGCGCAGTATTATTGGAGTCTTGGTAATTACCGGGTTGGCAGAAGTAGCTGTCAAAGAGATTCCATGCTTTTCCTTAGCGGCTGCTTTTGATTTCTAGTTATTTCACGTGCTGTGTTAAAGTCCCAGCCAAGCACGCTTTTTCTACTGCTTTAAGATAATTTGCAAAAATGAGTTAGCATTTCAGGTGTTTATGTACAATTCATGGTAAGTAGAACATGAATTCTACTTCATTCCAAGTAGAAATGAAACGCTACCAAATTACCAGTTGTTTTGGTAGGCACCGGGTACAATCCAGCCAAAAACCTGGAGTTTCTTTATATGAATTAAAAGTTTCAACTGAAAGGTAACAGGCTGCAAAAATCATGATTTTCCTCCTTCTTAAGTGGAAAGTTCAGTCATAGGAGGATTGCCCTAGTAAGAATTTCACATGAATTTAAAACATGAAGCTTTGCACCAAGTTGGAAAAGTAATGTTTCCTGTACAGTGGGAACCTCAAGGGACTCTGCTAATGTATCTGAACTCGAGATATTACTGATATTAAGACTGATGTCAGGAAGAAACTGAGACATGAGTTACTGGTTGTCAAAGGAAAAGGAAGGCATACGGTTTTTTGGCAACCAAGAAGTACCCTAATTATTTGCATCCATAATTAATATATTGAAAGTGGGCACAGCCATAATGGACTCTATTCAGCTCACTCATTCTCCTGAACTGCCTGAAGGCTGTCCTGTCCTGTCATAATCCCAATATATTCACTCAGTCATTTATAAAAGATTTTACTAAGCTATGATCCTTAAACTCAAAATCTTTTTGCTCATGGAATATAATTTAAAATCTCCATGCTGAGTCTTTTTGTCCTTCAACTAAAAACTAAGATAGATATTCAGCCCTCTCCCTCTTACTTTCATGAGTGTTTTGAGTGCTTTTCCTTTCTTCATTCATCCTCCAATCCATTTATCAAGTGTCACTGAACACTTCCTAGATCCTAGTGCTAAGCCCTGCAGGGCCCGATCAGTGATGGGTAAATAGTCGAGGAAGAAGAGAACAGGCATCCACTTGTAATTAAATTATATTATGCATATGGCAATTGGTATATGGGCAGTATAAAGTACTTCTGAAATGCAGAGGAAGTTACTTCCAGCTATTAATAGGATCACCATGGAGTCCGTAGCATATGAGGGCTTGAAGCTTGAGAAGAATCTTGGGAGGTGGGACAGGTACCCAATAGACTGCATGCACGCCCATTCCCACACATGTGGTCCCTCCATGTCTACTGAGCAGAGAAAGTTTTGTTTAATATGTCTGGCTCCTTTTCCTGTTAAGAAGGTGAGCCTATTTGTAAGGATTTGAGCTTCATTGTTTTTACAGTATGGTAAATTTTTCCCCCAACAGGTACCCCCTTGAAGAGTCCTTCTTTTGCAAAAAAGGTGAGTTAAGAAAAGGCACTTTGCTGCCTTGCTCTACTGGTTAAGTTCAGTTCAGTCGCTCAGTTGTGTCCAACTCTTTGCAGCCCCATAGACTGCAGCATGCCAGGCTTCTCTGTCTATTACCAACTCCTGGAGCCTACTCAAACTCATGTCCATTGAGTCAGTGATGCCATCCAACCATCTCATCCTCTGTCATCCCCTTCTCCTCCTGCCCTCAATCTTTCCCAGCATCAGGGTCTTTTCAAATGAGTCAGTTCTTCGCATCAGGTGGCTAGAGTATTGGAGTTTCAGCTTCAGCATCAGTCCTTCCAAGGAACACCCAGGACTGATCTCCTCTAGGATGGACTGGTTGGATCTCCTTGCAGTCCAAAGGACTCTTAAGAGTCTTCTCCAACACTACAGTTCAAAAGCACCAATTCTTTGGCACTCAGCTTTCTTTATAGTCCAGCTCTCACATCCATACATGACCACTGGAAAAACCAGAGCTTTGACTAGACGGACCCTTGTTCTGGAGCCCATAAATCAAACCATAGCGTCCAACCTGTATTTCTGCCCATGAGTCATCTTGGCCATTTTACACAGCAAACAGCAAAAAATGTCCATTTGAGAACAAGTGTATAAATGTCAGTTTCTTTTATTAAATATTCATCCAGGAAAAGAGCAAAACAAAATAAAAGAACTGAGCTACAGTTTGAAAAATAACTGCCCCCCCCTTTTTTTTAATAAAAGGGGCCTGGGCCAGTTTGGGGAGGGCATCTGCAACTTTCTTAGCTGGCTGTTTCAATCAGAGAACAAGAGTCAAACTCGCCTGTTTTGTTGTTTCATCGGGAGGCTGAACCAGTGGCTTGGAATTCCATTCCTCCTCCTATCTCCTCCCCCGGTCTTCTTCCTGGGATAGTTGATGCATTGCTGCTGTGGTTTTTCTGATCGCAGCCAAAAACGTATTTCTTAAAAACATTGTCTGGCAGCAATTGCCTTTTAATTCATTCATTGTTTAATTTAGTGATCCTAAAGTAAATGGAGGTGGGCGTTTACTATCACAGCTGTTTTGAGTGACCGCAGATGAGAACAAAGTGCTTTCAGGAAGATGGGACACAATTACTATTGAAAATAATCCACTCTGGCGCATCTTCCTCATCTAGCACTGCCTTCTTCAACAGGACTCCCTGATTTCTGAATCTGAACTCTCCCAGTACTTTGCTCACGACGCCCCAGGCCCGCTGTCTGACTTCATGGTGGCCGGCTCTGAAGACGAGGACCCTCCAGGGAGCGGCGGCAGCAGCAGCTCTGCGGAGCCCCCCAGCACATCCCGTAAGCCCTGACTCTTCTGACTCCATGATGCGTTGGTTTACACATCACGGGGCTGGGGTACGGAAAGAGAACTGGAGCCCACACCCATGGTTGAGTAGGAGCCACCTTTCTACCCTGACTAAAGGCAGAGTTTGATCTTGGAAAAGGCAATGCACCCCTAGTGACCGGCCTCCCCACTTCTGCAGTCAACAGGCTGGGTGCGCGGTCTGTACCCCAAGTGTGGAAAGCTAAACCGCCCCCACCTTGGGATGCTATTTACACAGTGTAGTCTCGGAATTTGTGGCATCGAATTGTGGCTGATAACCTGATGGCCTTATGTTTTAGGGGAATCCTAACCAAATTCTTCACTAGACCCTAAACTTAATTCTTTTTAGAAAGCAGTGAGTGAATGATTTAGAATGTATGAGACAGATGTTATCATATGGGTTTTACTTTTTTTAAAAAAAAGACCTCATTGATTACTTTCTCAGTATAATCTGAAATAATGACCTGATGTGAACTGCGCTGACTCCTCACTCCCACCAGTGTGGTTTCCTTTTGCTCATTGCTAATGTCTGAATAAGAAAATCCCCCGTCTCAGACGAGGCAGACAAGAACCTGTCTAGCTCGTTTGGAGCAGCCCACGTGCTTCCTCCAGGCTCTGATAGAAACACTGTAAGGCGGAAGCACGTGTAATTTTTCACTATGTTTAACGAGATGCGAAGAGTTTGCAGAGCTCCCACGCCTTCCTTCCCTTCCCAGGTTGGAGTTTATAAATTACGTGTAGTCTCAGGCTTCAGTTCATCACGCTCTCGGAGCTCACGCACCCATTAATCAAGCCCGCCTCCCTCCTGCCTGTGAAGGAAGGACCTCAGGTGATAAGAAGGCCCAGGCGTGCGGGACATATATATATATATATATGTTATCTACTTTGATTTTGATTAATTAACTGAATTTATCTTCTCTAGGAGAGATAATAAAGAAAACTGGAACTCTGTTCTTTCACATGATATTTAGGAATGTATTTGCAGTATATCTGGAAGGTCAATTACATGTGCAGCTTATCAACTGATTTCTTTATTGATGGTATATCATATTGTTAAATAGTAATGACTCACATTTGTTGAGTGCTTAGCATGTGACAGGTACAGCACTAAATACTTTGAGATGTTTTATCTCATTTAATTTCTGCATCATCTTATGCTATAGAAACTATTACATACTGTGTTATACATGAGGAAGCAAGCTTGAGAAGTTAAGTATTTGGAACTGGGATTTGAAATCCAAGGAGTTCTCCTTAAGAGTCTAGGTTAAACAACTATGGTGAACAGCTTTGGCCTTCTACTGCGAGTCTTAGAAAAATCAGTCTATTATCTATAAACTGTCTTTTTTTAAAAAAATATTTGACTCCTTTAGAGGGTTAGTTAAATAATAAGTTCCATAATTTTATTCTCAAGGCTTGTAGAACCTATGCTGTGGTGCTAAGGAATCAATATATTTTTGCTTGTTTGGAGAGTCTTTATTTTTTCCCTAATTTTACTTCTCAATAACTAGTGTGACCATAAAATTTATCATCCAAACAATGAGAATGAAAGAAGGTGTTATTTATAATTTTATCAGGACAAATGGAAAACAGATGGTAAGTCATTTTTACCTGTAGGTAGGAGCAAAGAATTGAATGGGTAGTCTAGTATGAGGGAAGCCCTAGGCACAGCAGTAACATCTTAAATCTGAATAATAAACACTTTGAAATTCACCTTCATGGAAAGAACTATCCTTAGTAAATGCCAAGTGAGATGCCTATGAGACAATTTAGTAAGCTTAAAGATTTATTACTTTTCAGCAGTACTATAAATGTATCAGCATTCAAAAATGTGATTCACAAGTTGTAAGAGAAGCTAGGAAGCAAAGTTGTATTTTTGGTGGCCTGTGAAATGAACTGGACAACTCTTTGATTTGCTTATCTTCATGATTAATGTGTCATAATGATAATATCTGTATGATTCTCCATAAGTCAGGAATGCCTGATTATGCCTTTATAATACAATTTATTTGTAAAATCAGTGAAGCTCACTCATGACTAATATTGTCAAATTTACTTTTAATCATGTGATTAACCTATAATATCTATTTCTTCATTTCTCATGTCCCAAATGGGAGAAAGCTAGTGAAATTTGTTTATGGTATTGGTTAAAATCCTTGTATTATTTGGTGTGTTATCTATTATGTTTAAGTACTTTCGTTCATAAAAATTTATTCTGCTATTTAATTTGTAATTTACTTCAGAATATAATTAGCACAAATTATTTTTTAAAGATTATTTGATAAACAAATGAAAATATTAGACTTAATAGTATTTGTAATTAACTGTAATGCTACATAATGCTACAAAAATATCACACAGTATGATTACATGAACTGCTTTTGTGTCTTTTAAGATAGAAATTTGCCCATAAATTTTACTTAAAAACAAACAAACAAGCACTGTGGATTTATTACGACATATTTCCAAATAATTGTGGTTTTCTTTTTTTAACATGTATGCCTAAATTCTCACTAATGCCATTCTGCATTATGTAAACAGCACAGAAAATGTTTGTATTAGAATGTTTAATTTTTTTTGTTGTGTTAACTCAAAGGTATGTCTAATATGTAATTAAATTCAATAAAATGTACTCTGAATTAAAAATTTAAGCATTATAGAATGTGTTTAAATTTTTTAATTATTTAAATGTGAATTTAAAGGCACTAGAATAGAAAACACTGACTTTTTAAAATTATACACACAGGAGATTCAAATCTTGTAAAACAATGCATCCTTCCCAAGCCCAACAAAAAAAGTGTACCTACAGCTGGTAATCTGTATTTTGACACATCAAATGGGAAGTTAGAAAGGAATTTTCAAAACATAGCAAGATATATTAGAAATAAAAGACAACAGTGGCCTTGACATAAATGGACATTTAAATGAAATTAATGTATAGGACATATTTGTTTGTTCTGCACAATTTTTTTTCAACATTGCAGTGTCATTTTCAATTGATTTTAGTAAAACTGGTTACAAAATATTTCAAAATTTGTAATCTACGCAAATGTCTACTTCTACAAAAGAGAATCATTATTCCAAATAGAGCATTTTAATGATCCTAACAGTCAAAGCAAAAAGAAAAACTCATTAGGAAGGATAATAGCATATTTCACTATATATTTATACTTGACTCAACTGAATTATATATACATATTAAAATGACTAACGGCTAATAAATGTTTGTGTTGTAAAGCATTTTAAGTCAAGTTAAAGGGGGTGAGTAATTGTATTTGGGTAATGACTAGATTAAACAAACAAACAAACAATGATTGGGGAGATCCACTTCTGGAAAGATATAGTTGACATATTTTCCCCTATTCTGTTCCCTAAATATAGCTAACAACATTTTGCCTTGTTAAAAAGCCAGTAAAATATTCTGAAATGTAAAGAGAAGAATGCAGACCAACTAGGAACTTTGGGACACAAGGTATGACACACCGAGATTCCTGATTTTTCTTGTTGCCTCATATATCCCAGACTAGGTGCTACAGAAGCCACCAGCCTGGAAATACCAAAGAGTTCAGATCCAGGAAACTCTCTCTTTAGCCAGAGAACCATGAAAGAAATACTCTAGTAAGGCAGAAAAACATTTAGATAGTAACTGTTCTACTCCAGCCAAATACTGCCACTGTGGCCCCACCCCCACAACCAGCACAAAAAGCTGAGCGGGGAGACGGTTACCCCCCCTGGGGGGTAACACCTGGAAGGGTAACAAGGCCCCCTTCTCACTCCTATTGGAAGGCTGAAATTTCACTTCCATCCTAGAGGAACAAGGTACCCCTCCTTCCTTAGATGTCAGTGAAGGCAAAAGAATTCACAGTTCTGACTTCCTGACAGTAATGAGTAATCTTTAATCAGTAATCTTTCCCCACTAAAGTGTCTCACAATACCTAAAGAATCCAAATTTCAATAAAAACCTCACTTGTTATTATATAAATCATGAACATCTCTCTTTGAATAAGAAAAAAACAATCAACAGAGGCTAATATTGAGATGAAAATAGAATTATATGATGATAATTTTAAAGCAGCCATCATCAAAACTCTTCAGTGAACATTTATGAACAAATGTAAAAATAATGAACAAAAAGCATCAGATAATAAATAGAAGATATAAGGAAAACCCAGGTAGAAATTTCACAACTGAAAAATGCAATAACTGAAATTTTAAAAGAAACTTAGTGGATGTGGAGGGAGGTGGGAGGGGGGTTCAGGATTGGGAACATGTGTACACCCGTGGCAGATTCATGTTGATGTATGGCAAAACCAATACAATACTGTAAAGTAATTAGCCTCCAATAAAAAAAAATAATTAAAAAAAAGACATAAGGGATAGCTAACAGGTACGTGAAAATTCTACAGCCATAAAAAATAAAATTTGCCATTTGTAGCAACATGAATGGACTCAGAGAGTATTATGCTTAGTGAAATAAGCCAGAGGAAGACAAATGCTGTATGATATCACTTACATGTGAAATCTAAACAAAATAGCGAACTAGTGAATATAACAAAAAAAGAAGCCTATTCACAGATATAGAGAACAAATTAGTGGTTACCAGTGGGGAGAGGGAAGTGAGGAGGGGTAGGATAGGGGTAGGGGATTGACAGGAACAACTGTTAAATATAAAACAAGCTACAAGGATATATTATACAATAAGGGGATATAGTTGATATTTTATTATAACTTTAAGAGGAATATAATCTATAAAATTTCTAAAAATTTTGGATCACTGTTGTATACCTGAAACTAATATAATATGGTACATCAGCTCTCCCTCAGTAAAATTTTTTAATAAAAAAAAGTAATGGTGAAAAAAAAAAGAAACTTAGTGGATAAGCTCAACAGCAGGATGGAGGTGACCGAAGAACAAATCAGCGATACTGAAGACAGCAACAGAAATTGCCCAATCTACAACATAGGTAATGGAGACCAAAAAACATGGACAGAGCCTTAGGGACCTGTGGGATGACAACAAAAACATTTGTGTCATTTGAGTGCCAGAGGGAAAAGGGAAACAGTAGCACTGGCTGAAACTTTCCCCAAATTTGGCAAGTGACAGAAACCAACAGATTTAAGAAGCTGTGCAAATAACAAACCCAAAGAAATCTATGCCAAGACACACTGTAGTCAATGCTGTGAAAATTAAGAATAAAAAAATAATATTGAAAGCAGCAATATGGAAACACTTTATCTACTGAGGAAAAAAATGAATGACAGCAGCTTTTTTATAGAAAACCATGAAGGAGAGACAGAAGTGTCACAGCATTTCTCAAATGCTCAAAGTTCTGTAAATCTCGTGTTCTACATCTGGTGAAGTGATCCTTCAGTAATGAAGTAGAAATCAAGAGGCATATTCTCAATGAGGCATAACCAAATAACTTTATCACCAGAAGACCGACCCGAAAAGAAGGATTAAAAGAAATTATCTGAGGAGACAGGAACTGTAAAAGAAGAAATTCTGGAATATTATAAACAAAGAATAGGGCTTCCCTGGTGGCTCAGAGGATAAAGCGTGTCTGCAATGCAGGAGACCTGGGTTTGATCCCTGGGTCGGGAAGATCCCCTGGAGAAGGAAATGGCACCCCACTCCAGTATTCTTGCCTGGAGAATTCCATGGACAGAGGAGCCTGGCGGGCTACAGTCCACGGGGTCGNGACGCTAGCGACGAGGAAGAGTTTGATGGCGAAGGCGACTGTATTTCCCTCCCAGGGACCCTCTCGGGTCCCAGCAGGCCGCTGACAGAGGACGACTCTACACGTGTTTCAACAGCCTCTTCCAAGGTCACAGGTATCAACCGAGAGGAACACTCCAAGAAAACACTGGTCAGCAAGGCCTCCTCGGTGCCTCTCCTCGGCAGCTCGCTGGACTTCCAGGAGAGCCTCCCAGGAGGCGTGCGGGACCCCCTTTCCCATGCAGCCAGCCTGCTGGTCCCATCAGAGGCCCCCAAGGGTAGCCCTGGCTGCTCAGGGAGGAAGGAACTGTCAGGATCGAGGAGCTCACCCAAACTGGAGTACAGAGCTGGGACAGGCACCCAGGGTCCAGCGAGCACAGACAGTTCCAGTTCCCTCCAGCAGAATGACAGCCTGGGGTCCAGGCACAAGCCCGTGGCCAGGGTCAGCCCACACCGCAAGAGGCCTGAGGCTGAGGCCAGGCCTAGCAGCACAGAGGCAGCACAGCTGACCGATGGAGCCAGCGACCCATGCGGTGCGGACTTGAAAGTCCAGGATAGTTCCAGCCAAGTGACCGTGACTGGTTATCAGCCAGGAGGAACTGTGGAGAAGGTAACTGATTTCTTAGTTACTTGGGATCCAGTGAGTCTTGTATGAATGAATACAGAGCATGCTATAAAGCAGGGGTCCCCAACCTCCAGGATCTAATGCCTGATGATCTGAGGTGGAGCTGATGTAATAATAATAATAGCAATAAAGTACACAATAAATGTCATCCTTTTGAATCATCCTGAAACCACACCCAACCCCCCATACCAGTCTGTGGAAAAATTATCTTCCACAAAACTGGTCCCCGGTACTGAAAAAGTTGGGGACTGCTGCTCTAAAGCATAAGGTAATCTGCCTGAAATAAAGGATAATGATTGGAGAATCATCTTTCAATAGAGTCATTCATTTCAACACACTAACTGCTTGGGAGCCTAGTACTATATCACCAGATTGGTGGGGGGAGGTGCCTCAGTGTTGAGTCATGAGATCATGCGGCCGAAAGATATAATCCCTCTCTTCCCATACACGGGGCCTGTGGTTGATGATGGAAAGGCAGTGCCAGGCAGATGCAGGAAACCCCTGGGTCTGGGGTTTCTAGCTTCTCCACTGACTAGTCGGTGGTCACTTAGGCAGTAACTCGCCAAGTTACTGATCTTTCTGAACAACAGTTGTCTGGACTGTAAAATAGGGATATTGCTGTCTTCCCTGATCATCTCACACAATCAGGGTGACCGTCAAATACAGGTTAACAGTGCTTATGTCTGGCGGTCAAGGTTCTGCTTGATCCTTATTTTTTCAGACTTTCCACGGTGATGATGTATAGCTACTCCTACCCTTGTTGTATCACATGAAGTAATGGGCATGCATTCACTGAGAAACGTATAATGTACCACAGTAAATGCAAGTTAATATTGTTGATGTTTCTACTTGTTTACCAGTATGTTAGAATGGACCAGAATATCAAGTTGCACATTTTTTTAAAAAAAATTTAATATACCTCCACTTTAGCAAGGAGAGGGTAAGAGAAACAAACATTATCTAGTCTCTTCAGCATAAATACTTTCACTCAGAGTGGAGAATCTGGGATGCCTTATAAGGCTGTCCAGGCACGCCTCTGAGATAATGCAGGTTCGGTTCCAGACCACTGCAATCAAGCTGTCGCAATAACGTCAGTCAAGTGTTTGGCTTCCCAGTGCATATAAAAGTTATGTTTACAGGATACTGGAGTCTATTAATTGTGCAAGAGCATTATGTCTCAAAAAATAATGTACATACCTTAATTCAAAATTTTTTATTATTAAAAATTGTTAACTATCTGAGCCTTCAGTTGAAATATAAATCTTTTTGCAATAGTAACATCAAAGATCACAGATCACCATAACAAAGGTAACAATGAAAAAATGTAAGATATTGTGAGAAATATCAAAATATGAGAGACACAAAATATGGCGGAAGTGAACAAATGCTGTTGGAAAAATGGCATCAAAATACCCGCTCAGTGCAGGGTTGTCACAGACTGTCAACCTGTAAAACGTGCAGTGTCTGTGAAGTGCAGCTTTTATGCCTGTATTTATAAAGATGTGTTTTCAAGTGATCTGTAAAACATATGCATGTAAAGAGAAGCAGAACATACAAAGTCATAAAAACTAATCTCAGCAGAAGGGTTTTTTTAACCTTAGAGAAGAAGTAGAAACATATACCTTTTTTTTCCCTTCTAAAAATTATTACCTCCAACTAGTAAATGTATTTTAAAATGTCGTGTTCAGCTAATGGGTAAACCTCTTCCTTTTAAGGGTATTACAAATTTTGAATAACTCAGTTCAGTCGCTCAGTCGTGTCCAACTCTTTGCGACCTCAGAATCGCAGCACGCCAGGCCTCCCTGTCCATCATCAACTCCCGGAGTTCACTCAGACTCATGTCCATCGAGTCAGTGATGCCATCCAGCCATCTCATCCTCTGTCGTCCCCTTCTCCTCCTGCCCTCAATCTTTCCCAGCATCAGAGTCTTTTCCAATGAGTCAGCTCTTCACATCAGGTGGCGAAAGTATTGGAGTTTCAGCCTTAGCATCAGTCCTTCCAGTGAACACCCGGGACTGGTCTCCTTTAGGATGGACTGGTTCGACCTCCTTGAAGTCCAAGGGACTAACAAGAGTCTTCTCCAACACCACAGTTCAAAAGCATCAATTCTTCGGCACTCAGCTTTCTTCACAGTCCAACTCTCACATTCATACATGACCACTGGAAAAACCATAGCCTTGACTAGACGGACCTTTGTTGGCAAAGTAATGTCTCTGCTTTTCAATATGCTTTCTAGGTTGGTCATGACTTTCCTTCCAAAGAGTAAGCATCTTTTAATTTCATGACTGCAGTCACCATCTGCAGTGATTTTGCAGGCCAAAAAAATAAAGTCATCCACTGTTTCCCCATCTATTTCCCATGGAGTGATGGGACCAGATGCCACGATCTTAGTTTTCTGAATGTTGAGCTTTAAGCCAAGTTTTTCACTCTGCTCTTTCAGTTTCATCAAGAGGTTTTTTAGTTCCTCTTCACTTTCTGCCATAAGGGTGGTGTCATCTGCATATCTGAGGTTATTGATACTTCTCCCAGCAATCTTGATTCCAGCTTGTGCTTCTTCCAGCCCAGCATTTCTCATGATGCACTCTGCATATAAGTTAAATAAGTATATAAAGCCAAATCATGGATTTTACTCAAATATCTTTTTATAATAATTTATATCTATTAAAATGTCTTCTAATTGTGAATTAGTATTCTCAGTAAGAACTTTGAGCACCTTTTAAATTTTTTGTAAGGAAATTCAGTTTTCCTTGTAAAATTTCCCATCCCCTAATTTTATTTAAACTATATGGGAAAGAAAATTGAATGCATTGCCCATAAAGTATTTACCCTTTAAATTGGAAACCTTAAAAAATGAGACTTTTTATTTTGGAAAATGGATTGTCTTTTCATGTTTTTATTAGTACTTTTTAAAATTGAGATGAAATTTCACTTCACATAAAGTCAGTATAGCTTTCCTATACTAACGGACATCGACAGGCTCCTAGCGGAAGTCTGGCCTGCTGCAGTCCATGGGGTCGCAAAGAGCTGGACATGCCTTAGCAACTGAAGAACAAGGCATTTGACAGTGCGCAGTCGAGTGGCGCCTGCGGCGTTCACAGTGCTGGACAGTCACTGCCTCTACTGAACTTCAGATTCTTCTACTGTTTTCATATCACACTTATGCCTTATTAGTAAATAGAAAATTCACCGAGTTGAGCGCTGTTGAGTTCCCTCAGCAGATAACTGACATTTTACTAAATGATTTTTTGGTTGATAATGTTTCACCTCTTTCCTCTGCTGCCACCTTTTGGCCACTTTATGACTAGAGGGTAATCAAATAAATCTGATTTAACGTTTTAGCAAGGCTATTTTAGAGAAAACTTTCATAGTAGATATTAGAAGAAAGGAAGTAATTGACGCTTGGCTAAAGTACAGTTTCAAAATGTTAAATGCTAACTTTATCCAGAGTCATCCTCTCCATGACTGCCAAAATGAGCTGGTTTTGTTCTGGAACATCACAATGCATAGTGTAACAATAATGCCTTACCTCTGTATAGCCTTTTGCATGCTGCATGCTGGGTTTTTTTGTTTTATTTTTTAAGATTTGTTCATTTATTTTATTTTTTGGCTATGGTGGGTCTTTTGTTGCACCTGGCTTTCTCTAGTTGTGGTGTGCAGCCTTCTCATTGTGGTGTCTCCTCTTCTTGAGGAGTGTGGGCTCCAGGGCAGGCAGGCTTCAGTAGCTGCAGCGTGTGGGCTCAGTAGTTGGCACTCGCGGGCTCTGGAGCGCAGGCCCAGTAGTTAGTGCTCGCGGGCTCTGGAGCGCAGGCTCAGTAGTTGTGGCGCGTGGGCTCAGTAGTTAGCGCTCACGGGCTCTGGAGCACAGGCCCAGTAGTTAGCGCTCGCGGGCTCTGGAGCGCAGGCCCAGTAGTTGGCGCTCGCGGGCTCTGGAGCGCAGGCCCAGTAGTTAGCGCTCGCGGGCTCTGGAGCGCAGGCTCAGTAGTTGTGGCGCGTGGGCTCAGTAGTTAGCACTCACAGGCTCTGGAGCACAGGCCCAGTAGTTAGCGCTCGCGGGCTCTGGAGCGCAGGCCCAGTAGTTGGCGCTCGCGGGCTCTGGAGCGCAGGCCCAGTAGTTAGCGCTCGCGGGCTCTGGAGCGCAGGCCCAGTAGTTGTGGCGCGTGGGCTCAGTAGTTAGCACTCACGGGCTCTGGAGCGCAGGCCCAGTAGTTAGCGCTCACGGGCTCTGGAGCGCAGGCTCAGTAGTTGTGGCGCGTGGGCTCAGTAGTTAGCACTCACGGGCTCTGGAGCGCAGGCCCAGTAGTTAGCGCTCGCGGGCTCTGGAGCGCAGGCCCAGTAGTTGGCGCTCGGAGGCTCTGGAGCGCAGGCCCAGTAGTTAGCGCTCGCGGGCTCTGGAGCGCAGGCTCAGTAGTTGTGGCGCGTGGGCTCAGTAGTTAGCACTCACGGGCTCTGGAGCGCAGGCCCAGTAGTTAGCGCTCGCGGGCTCTGGAGCGCAGGCCCAGTAGTTGTGGCGCGTGGGCTCAGTAGTTAGCACTCACGGGCTCTGGAGCGCAGGCCCAGTAGTTAGCGCTCGCGGGCTCTGGAGCGCAGGCCCAGTAGTTGTGGCGCGTGGGCTCAGTAGTTAGCACTCACGGGCTCTGGAGCGCAGGCCCAGTAGTTAGCGCTCGCGGGCTCTGGAGCGCAGGCCCAGTAGTTGTGGCGCGTGGGCTCAGTAGTTAGCACTCACGGGCTCTGGAGCGCAGGCCCAGTAGTTAGCGCTCGCGGGCTCTGGAGCGCAGGCCCAGTAGTTGTGGCGCGTGGGCTCAGTAGTTAGCACTCACGGGCTCTGGAGCGCAGGCCCAGTAGTTAGCGCTCGCGGGCTCTGGAGCGCAGGCCCAGTAGTTGTGGCGCGTGGGCTCAGTAGTTAGCACTCACGGGCTCTGGAGCGCAGGCCCAGTAGTTAGCGCTCGCGGGCTCTGGAGCGCAGGCCCAGTAGTTGTGGCGCGTGGGCTCAGTAGTTAGCACTCGCAGGCTCTGGAGCGCAAGCTCAGTAGTTGTACGTGGGCTCAGTTGCTCTGTGGCCTGTGGGATCTTCCTGGACCAGGGATCATACCCATGTCTTCTGTGTTGGCAAGTGGATTCTTTGCCACTGAGCCACCAGGCAAGCCCCGCAACAGCCGTTATTTCTGTTATTTCAATCTAATTGATTGAAGCCATCCTGAGGGGGTTGAGATGCTTTCTCATTGTGGTTTTCATTTGCCTTTTCCTAATCACCCTGGCAGAGAAGGCAGTGGCACCCCACTCGAGTACTCTTGCCTGGAAAATCCCATGGACGGAGGAGTCTGGTGGGCTGCAGTCCATGGGGTTTCAAAGAGTCGGACACGACTGAGCAACTTCACTTTCACTTTTCACTTCCATGCATTGGAGAAGGAAATGGCAACCCACTCCAGTGTTCTTGCCTGGAGAATCCCAGGGACGGGGGAGCCTGGGGAGCTGCCGTCCATGGGGTCGTGAAGTCAGACACAGCTGAGCGACTAACGGCTCCACTACTGCTGTCACCCACATCTTAAATTTAAAGCTTCGGAAGAGTGACAAGGCCATGAAATTTCTAGTTGGACCTTAAATCCAGAATCTGGGTCTTGTGGCTTCTGGTCCAGGGCTCCTTGAATTTTCCCAAACCAGCTCTCCTCTGTATGTGATGTATTAGGATGCAGAAAACGCTGAAAGCCTTTAACAGTGACTCACAGTTGTCCTTGTGCCAGGAATCTCTGGACAAGCTGTCTGTAGGGGATGGACGAGTCCCCACTGACTGGGGACCAGGTGATGCCCTACTCCACCCAGATGCCAGCCACCCTACAGAGAACCCACCTGAAGCAACATCCAAGCAGGGGCAGCAACCCGGGACAGGTAAGATTATTCTATCACTTACTAAGCTTTAGGATGGGAGAGTAGAAGTTAACTAATAAAAATGTTATATGGGGAAATTTTTGAGGGAGAGAGATCTTCATAGGCTAATGATAAAAGCTGCCTGCATTTAACAACTTTACTAGATCACTGGGCCTGAGTTCACGGGTATCTGTCTTCAGCTAGTCTCCAGCCTTTGCTCATTTTGTGACATGTACCTGAGTGAATGAGGAACATTATGAAACAAGAATATCCTGCCCTCAGAGACTTAACACTCTGTTCACGTGAAACCAAATGTACTGAAAAATGGCAGGAAAAACCTGCACTGAGAAGTAAAGAATTAATAATTCTTATGTATTGCATCTATAGAATAGCTGAGGAGCCTGGAGAGGTCAGCAAAATGCTCCCAGGCCTGTGTGACTGGTGCTGGCCCCAGTAGGCCATCCTCAGCACTAACCCTAAGTCAGGGTATCAGCACACCTGTGACCTACCCTGGTTAGGAAGCTGTACCAGGCCCTCCACGTTCTTCTACACCCATGACGTCAGTTGTAAAGGCTGCTGGCCTTCTCCCCCATAAGGCACCATAACTCAGCCAGTATGCTCTCCATTGTTGGGCGTTTGGGGGCTTTCCAAGTAAAGGAATATTTTGAAAGGTGACATCATGGACTGCTTCCATGTAATTTAATCTCCATAGTAAAACCTTTTTGCATTACACACTTTGCACAAAAGCCAAATCGCTAACAAAATTTTAGGGTTTGCTCAGCGAATGAATCAATCTGAAAAACAGCCACACATCCCTTCCTTTTGTGTCATTGCTGCTTTTCCCTGTAGCTGGCACCAGCATCTGTGCGTGCTTAGTCACTCAGTCGTGTCCAGCTCTGCGAACCCATGGACCGTGGCCTGCCAGGCTCCTCTCCATGGGATTTCCCAAGCAAAAATACTGGAGTGGGTTGCCATTCCCTTCTCTAGGGGATCTTCCTGACCTAGGAATCAAACTCGGGTCTCCTGTATTGCAGATTCTTTATCTGAGCCACCAGGGAAGCCTCCTAGTTGGCACCAGCAGAAATGGGAAAGTCATACTGAAGGGAGTTCAAAAGATTCAGCAGATTACGGTTGCTGGAGGGAAGGACAGGGAGAAGAGATAGTTAGGGAGTATGGGATGGACAAGTACACACTGACCGCTATACTTAAAATGGATAAGCAACACAGTCCTACTGTACAGCACAGGGAACTCTGCTCAATGTTATGTGGCAGCCTGGATGGGAGGGGAGTTTGCGGGAGGATGGATCCATGTATGTGTATGGCTGAGTCCCTTTGCTGTCCACCTGAAACCATTACAACATTGTTAATGGGCTGTACTCCAATTCAAAATAAGAAGTTTAAAAAAAGAAAATTGAGCAGAGGAGAGGAGGCTGTGGATGTGAATCTGTGGTGCCCCTGGCCTTCCACAGGGACCTGGGGAGGTTGCGTCGGGTCTCCGTGGGTATCCTGATGAACCGGTCTTGTTGTCCAGTGGTCTCTGCAGAGGCCATGTGGTCAGGGTTTAGGTAACTGCGTGAGCTGTGGAGTCCACATCCTGGGGGGGACCCCTGGCCATGAACTCTCTGACCCTGCATATGCTGCTTACCAATCTGTGCCTCACTTCCCCACCATTCCAGTGCAGACAGTCACAGTGTTAGGAAGGAAATGAAGTGCACAAGAAACTCTTAGCACAGCGCCAAGTGCTGCTAAGTCACTTCAGTTGTGTCCGACTCTGTCCGACCCCAGAGACGGCAGCCCACCAGGCTCCCCCGTCCCTGGGATTCTCCAGGCAAGAACACTGGAGTGGGTTGCCATTTCCTTCTCCAATGCATGAAAGTGAAAAGTCAAAGTGAAGTCGCTCAGCTGTGTCCGACTCTTAGCGACCCCAGGGACTGCCGCCCACCAGGCTCCTCCGTCCATGGGATTTTCCAGGCAAGAGTCCTGGAGTGGGCTGCCATCGCCTTCTCCGGCGCCAAGTGCTACTAGTTTTTAATTACTGATCTAGGAACTTCAGAGGGAAGGGCGTATGCATTTAAGGTGACTGCATGGGCGATGCAGCAAAAACTTTCATTGTGACTGAGGTTTTTGCTCTACTCTCACTCAGACCCAGGGTTCATAAGGAAATGCAAATCCAATGTTCTTTTTTCTGCCTGTTCCCCCACCTATTGTACGATGCCGTGTGCCAGAAGTGGACAGACCAGCCCACGCGTGTGCAGGCCTTTTGAGGAGGAGCCTCCAGGACAGAGTGGCTCTCCAGACCCAGCACGTGGAGGGACTTCACTTCCAGGCAGGCGGCATCTGTCCCTGCGCCTCAGAGAGTTCATGCTCGCTCTGGCTTCTCTGCTTTGATTCTCTTTCCTTCCTTGCCTTTCTCCTCCTCCTTGGCTTCTGTTCCAGATGTGCCCCCAGAATCCCACTCAAGTCCAGCAGCCCTCTGTCTCCGATTCCTGGGATAATCTGACCTCCTCAGTCTCCCACACCCCTGACCCTGGTCAGGACACGCCGGAGGACAGGGCAGGCTTCCCTATGTCTGGAGCATTCCATGTGTCTGCCTGAATCAGCCTCCTCTCCTGCGCTGAGCAGTCAGTCCCTCAAGCTCCCTGCTGGGACTCTTTCACTTTACTCTGTGACTCCTAATCCAAGGCACGAGGCTAAACCCCCATGTAATCTGTGGGGTACTGAGTTGACTGCAGAATCAACCCAAGCTAAGGAATCAAATAGAACAGCCCGCTGACTCCTGTGGCTTTTGCCATCAGAGGGCGGATGATGTACAGAAACCCAAGTGCAGGATTTCTGGTGTCCCCTTGTCCTTATAAATAACCAGAAAGGGCAGAGGCAGAGGTCCTCCTGCCATCCATGCTGAGTTATTTTAAAGCCTCTAAAGCACGGTGGTATTTGTTCGATGTGAGCACTCTATAATTTTAGAGACAAAAACAGGCCTACATTTAAGCTGTGGGATGTCTTTCTAAAACAGACCAAAAAATTGAGACTGTTTACAGTTTTGTTTTCATTGAAGTTTTCTGTTTTCTTACCTTTCACCCTGTGTCTCCCCCACCACTCCAACTTTTTTTTTTTTTTAATTCTCCACCCAGGACCAGATGGCTCCCCAGACCCTCTCCCTTCCCCAGGGCAGAAGGGGGCGGCTCTCCCTGACCCCAGCCAGACCTCAATGGACACAGGGCCAGCGAGGCAGCCTGAGGACTCCAGAGGGCCAGAGTCTCCCAGGATCCCCACGTCTGAGGACAGCACATCCCCAGGGACAATGGCAGTGGCTTATCCTGACCTCCGTGAAATGAGAGCAGCTCCCAACACCAGCTCACCCTGCACCGCCCAGAAGGCAACGACCCCCAGGGGAGCAGGGCCCACAGCTGAGGGGGCACCTCTGACTGGTGCTGGGCTGCCACGAGACCTCACGTCTGGGGAGGAGAGCCAAGAGGGGGTTCTGGGTCACCATGCCAAGGCTCTGCAAACCTCAGCAGTCCTTGTCCCTGGAAACTGCCAGGGGTCAGCTCTGCCCCAGGGAACAGACTCGGGGTCTGCCAGTGCCCCGCAGGCCGGCCCGGCCCTGCCATCTCCGAGTGGCAAGGCCCAGGAGGCGTGTGGGGGTCCCTCAGTGCCCGGCTGCCTCGGAGGGAACGGGCGCTGCCCAGTGACGGACATCGACAGGCTCTTGGTGGAACCGGATGCCTCTGGAGCAAGACTTCCCTCCCCCGGGAAAGGGGACAGGCTGAGCAGAGAGCAGGCTGCCCAGGGGCCACAGCCAGCCTCGGGGAGTCCGACCCCTGCCCCAAGGAGGCCCGGGGCGGCTGGTCCAGCCCCTCCCCCTCAGTGGGCCGGCCAGCCTTCGGTTTTGGATTCCATCAATCCCGAAAGACATTTTACTGTGAACAAAAGCTTTCTGAGCAACTACTCTAGGAATCTCAGCAGTCTCCACGAAGACAGCACCTCGCTGTCGGGCCTGGGCGACAGCACCGAGCCATCCGTGTCCCTCTCATCCATGTACGGGGACGTGGAGGACTCGTCCTCGGATCCTGAGTCACTCACTGAACCCCCGCGAGCTCTCGCCCAGGACAGCTGGTCCCCTCCTCGTCCTCGTCCTCCTGAGCCTTCTCCCAAGGGAGACACGACGGAGTCCGAGGAGGAGCAAGTGGAAATCTGTTCCACCGATGGCTCCCCCGATCGACCCTTAGCCACTGCCCTTGCTCCTGCCCGGGTGGCCGCCTGCCCTGCCCTCGCCACAGCCCTGCCATCAAAGGACGGAGCCCTGAGCCAGGTGGGGGCAGAAGCGAGCCACACAGCCCGCTTCGTGCCAGGCACCTCCACCCCTCCGCAGCGACCTCCTCTGTCAGACGTGAGCTCTCAGGAGGCGGAGCTGCCTGAGGATGCAAGGGTCTCCCAAGACCACAGGTCCCCGAGTGAAGGGGACTCTGGGGAAGCCACCCAGCCTCCTCCGGGTACCAGACCTGTCCCCAGCTCCCCAGGCACCCTCAGTTCTCCTAACATGGTGAATGGTTTGGAGTATGACCGTTTGGATGACAAGACCCCAGCTGAGAAACAAGAAACAGATGTTCACACTGCTGAAAACCAAGCCTCCTTCAGGGCGTGTGTCCCCAAGAACAGAGACTCAGCTCTGGGAAACGTGCACATCTCTGGAGGTCAAGGCCCAGAGGACTTGCTGCCAAAGCCAAAAGCCATCTCCAGGCGGCCCCTCATGGCCTGGTTTAAAGAGATAAATAAGAACAACCACGGGACACATCCACAGAGCAAAACTGAAACAGAACAGTCCACGCTGCTGGCCGGAAGTCCCGACCCCAAGGCTCAGGTGCCGAGCTCAAGCCACAAGAAGGGGGTGCCTGTGCCAGATAGCCCCCCTCCCCGGCTGAACCTTGAGAATAAAGACTTGCCTGGGAAGAGTTCTGTGGAAACGCTTTTGAGTAACTGTCAGAAACCCAAAGCTGGTCCTAAGCTGAAGAGGCTGAGCATCAGAAGCAAAAGCAAAGTCAGCTCCGAGGCCCCAGCTGCTCACGCAGGGAAGTCAGGCAGCGCGGAGCACAGGAAAGGCCTCATCTCGCCCCAGGCCTCCCACAAAACTCTTTCCAAGGTGGCGTCGCACTGGTGCCACACAGCTGACCACGAGGAACCGGACACAACTGCCGCAGCCACCCCCCAGACTCCCCAGTGTGTGGAGGGCAAGCTGCCCCCTGGGACCCTGGGCTCCCTGAAGCCCTCGGCATCCGACTCGAGCATCAGGATGTTTGTTTCACCCATGACCACCCCCAAGACCCTTCCTGAGCAAGGTGGGTGCAGTAGGCCCCACCCAGTGGTGCCCGCAGAACCTGACCGAGGCTGCCCGGCTGCCCCCAGCCCTCCCAAGTGTGGTCCAGAGAGCAGGGCTCTCCTGGCATCCCCGGGGCCAGCAAGTCCCGTGGCCCCGAGGAGTGGCACGTCCATGGTGGCCAGCAGGCGGGAGGCTCCCACTCCCGGGCAGGGTGAGCAGTCCCCATCCAGCCAAACGGACTCCGCAGCAGCAGCAGCAGCCCTGCCCGGGGTGACTGCTGACAAAAGAAGCAAAATAATTGCCAGTGGGCCTCCCGAAAGAACCGAGCAGCTGAAAATCATTGAGATCCCTTCTGAAAGGATGCCAAAGAGCACATGTGGTGACATGCCGGCTGAAAGGGACACGCCGGGGGGGCTCTTGTCCCAGAGCAGCCGTCAGGAGAGTGAGAGTGGGCTCTGTCACCAGCCAGGGGAGTCCTCCCCAAACCACCCGTCCTCACTCCCAACCCGGGTCTCCCAGGTGGAGCTGGAAGCACAGCAGCGATCCGTCAGCCTGGCAAGACTCTCCTCCTCTTCCTCCCCGCAGCTGCTGGCTAGAAAGGCCGATCCCAGACAGATGGCCGACGCCCTGGGGGTGCCCAGGAACGGCCCACCAGTGGGCCCAGTGCTGGACGATCATCCCTACTTCACGCCAAGGCCAGCGACCAGGACCTACTCCATGCCGGCCCAGTTCTCCAGTCATTTCGGCCGGGAGGGCCACGCCCCACAGAGCCCAGGGCGCACCCCTCGGGACGGCCAGATGCCTGGCACCAGCGGGGGCCTCCTCGAGGCCAAGGCGTCCAGAGGCGCTGTTCTCAGCCTGGCTAATGGGCAGGGTGTATACAGCGTAAAGCCCCTGCTGGAGACTTCGGGGAACTGTCCGACGACAGACGAAGCGGACATCCTGTCCGCCCAGGAAACCAGCTGCCAGCTCACAGACAGAGTCACAGTCACCAGGAGACATCACTACTCCCCACAGAACTGGCCCCATGAATCCACCTCCTTTTTCTCTGTGAAGCAGAGGATCAAGTCTTTCGAGAACCTGGCCCACTCTGACCGGCCCACAGCCAAAGCCGGGGCCTCCTCCTTCTCGTCAGTGAGCTCCAAGCCTCCCATTGGGAGAAGGTCGTCCGGCAGCGTGGTTTCTGGGACCCTTGGCCACTCTAGTGACCCAACGGCAAGGTCACTGAGACGCAGCCTGAGTTCCTGCAGCGAAAGCCAAGGTGAAGCCACCACCGTCGTCCCCGCAGTGAGCAAGTCCCCGTCCAGCATGACGCTGACCGTCTCCCGGCAGACCCCAGCAGATGCCCGTAACAAGGGCGCCGACTCTGACCCCAAGAGACCACCTGGTCCTTCGGGCATCCCTGCCCCAACCGCAACCCCCGCCTCTCCCGCCAAGAGGAACAAGTCCTCGGTGCGTCACACGCAGGCCTCACCTCTGTCCCGCTCGAAGCTCCAGGAGCTGAGAGCCCTGAGCATGCCCGACTTGGACAAGCTCTGCAGCGAGGACTTCTCGGCAGGGCCATCCACTGTGCTCTTCAAAACCGAGCTGGAAATCGTCCCCCGGAGGTCGCTTGGCTCCCCTGCTGGGGGCCTCGCTGGGTCCACTGCCCTTTCATGCCCCGAGGACGGGGCAGAAAGGCCCTGTCCCAAAGCCACTGACCCCATAGCATCCAGTTCAACCCACGATGTGGGTGAGATCACCCAGGATCTGCCTTCCGGAAGAAGTTGGTCAGTTAAGTAAGTGTTCACTCTTTCCCTTGTATGTAATTTTTTTTTAAATGGATTAGTTCTAGACTTTTAGAAAAGTTGCAAAAATAGTGCAAACTTCCCATCTACATCTCACCTAGCTGCTCAAGTTAACATCTTAACGTAACCACAGTCCGTTTGTCAGAAGTTAACATTGAAACAACACACAATTAGCTAAATGACAGACTTTATTCAGATTACACTGAATAAATCCCACTAACATCCTTTTTCTCTTCCAGCCTCCAATTTTTTTTTTTTTAATACTGGAAAAATAAAGTGCCTGCAGGGAAAAGTGTTTCCCAAAATGTTGCTCTGAAGGGGGGCTTTTGTAGGACAGGGCACTTTGCAAAAACACAGAGCGAGAGTGAGAGAGATGGTAGGATAAGGAAACGGGACCATCGGGGGAGGATTAGAACCTTTGAAAGTGACTGAAGTCAAACAGGAAACTTCTAGTATGTTTTAAAATATTTCCCTGGAGCCTACGGAATATTTAATATGTCTGAAATTTTCTGTTCAAGTTCAGCATTGGTCCCCTAACGTCTTGGAGGGATCCTAGAATCCATAGGAATTCCCACTGCTGTTGGCAGTGAATGAAGTTCCTGTTGAGCGTTTGAGCTTCTTCAGTTTGAAATGGAGTTGTCACCAAACAAGAGCATGAGAATCAGAAAATACCTGCAATGTGGTAGAAAGGAGATCCTTCTTAATGCATCCCAGTACAGTGGCGAAGTTCTTTCCTTTGACACTCTTCCAATATGTTTGTATCCTTTAGTCTGCAACAACTCCTGGTCTCAGCAGGGGATCAGCAAAGACTGCAGTCCCTTCTGTCGTCAGTGGGGTCAAGGTCTACTGTCCTCTCTCTCATTCAGGAAGCGAAAGCACAATCAGAGGTGAGTGAAACAGAGAAAATGGGGAGGTGCATCCCTGTGTGCGTAGGACTGAGCCCCTTCGCTGTTCACCTGAAACTACCACCACATTAGTAAGCGACGATACCGCAGTACAAAATAAAAAGTTTATAGTTTGGGGGTAAAAAAAAAAGATGACAGAAAACACAGGAAGATGGGACTGCTGCCACCGCGGTGCTCCGGCGTGTGCCACAAGCTTTAGAGGACCCGGGAGAGCCCTTCTCCCAAGTCCCGTGTGGCAAGTTCAGCAGCTCAGTCTGATCTGTCTCGAGTGCTTGCGGCTTGTTTCAGAAGCTTGCTTGTGTTGAATTTTTCATTGCCAGATTGGTGTCTTAATCACCCCAGGAGCGACTAGTTACCACCTTCCCCAGCACCCCCGCACCTGGAGTTTGTCTGCAGCAAGCACTTCCAGCAGGACTAGGCATGTCGGAATGGCGGGGAATTGGCCACGAGTACCTTTGTCCACCTAAGTGGACGTAACTGCCTGTCAAGGGAGCCACCTGCTGGGGAAACGAGAGTTAACAGCTGCGTAGCCCTACCCTGGGGCTTCCCTGGTGGCTCAGATGGTAAAGAATTTGCCTGCAGTGCAGGAGACCTGGGTTTGATCCCTGGGTCTGGAAGATCCTCTGGAGAAGGGAATGGCAACCTACTCCAGTATTCTTGCCCAGAGAATTCCACGGACAGAGAAGCCTGGTGGGCTACAGTCCACAGGGTCACAAAGAGTTGGACACAACCTGGTGACTGACACAGTCCCACCCTGGCCCCAAGTACAAGACCTTCAAAGAAGCAGATTAGTCATTGCAAGTCAAGTCTTTCAACAAATTGGATGCGACAGTGAACAGTAAGAAACTATGGGTTCATATTTAGACTACTTCTCTGAAGCATGTTAATTTCTCAGAAGGATTCATTAAGATTTGAACCCAAATAAATGAATATTTTTTATCCAGAGGGAAAAAAAAGCAAATATGAACAATTTTTCTTGAGTGGTAATATACCTGGTCACTGATACCACCTGAGAACACCATTCCAGAATTTCTAACATTACCCAGAAGGGTATCCAGATGTGACGTTGGCATCTAACATGGAATGAACCAGAATGGAGAGGAGATGGGGAGGAATAGAGATCAGTCCCTTTCAGCTTCTACTCCCTTTGGCGTCTCTGTCCCTGGTTTGGTCTGTGCAGTTAGGAAACATCTTGAAACACCGGGCATTTTTTACTTTGAGGAAGAGGGACTGCTCCCTTCTTTCGTCGACTTGTTACAAATGATGAAAGCCTTACTCTTGGATTTTGCATCAAGGTGGCTCAGTGGGTTCATACTTTGCCAAGCTCTTTGCTCCAGACCTGTGTTAGATATGAGGGGAAAACCAAAAAGCATCAACCAAGCTCACACACTTGAGAGGCACATTGTCAGGGACCACAAACACAGCAGCAACTCTGGTGTGGACAGCGTGCTAAATGCCACCCAGGTCACCTCCTGGCCTCCCTCACCTCCTCACCCTGGTTCCATATTCACCACCAGCAGCTGTTGAAGATTATTCCGACTTTGATCAGAATGCAGCTTTCTTTTGCCTTTTTTCTTATTATCTTCAGTTAATTTTGGAGAGAAGCTTTGAGTAGAGATGTGCTTTCTCTGCCGTCTTTAGAAGTTTACTACCTTGCTTTTTTTCCAATGAGTATGATCCGCAGGTGTTGTGCTGACTTTTTGTGGCCTCTGGAAGGCGCTGTGAGAGATTTAGAGTCAGGAAACAGCTCTGGTCTTGACACTTCAACACGTACAGATCTTGGAGAGCTCTTGAGGACCGTCTAGCTTTGCTGATGCTGTGCTAATCTTTTTGGAGAGGCAACATTTAGCCTACCAGTCGGTCTCTAGCACACTTGTATCCACAAACACAACTAGAGCAAGAAAAAATTTGAATAAATTAAAATTTTGGTGATATATCCCAGAATGCAGGAGAGTCTCATTCTTAAATATTTTCTTTGCTCCAATAAGGTATTTAAATATCTGAGCAGTATTTCTAGTTCACCATCCCATTTCCCAGAAGCAGCACAGAGATCATTTCCCAGACCACATGTTCCTGTTTTTGTGAGAAAGCCTAATCATCACTCCTCCAGTGACCAGCATCTGAGTGTATATATGCTTGAAACTTGCCCATGAAGTAAACATCCCAACCCCCCAAAGTTCTGGATATTCTAGTGTCAGCTTAGGTTTGAATGAACCTCTTTAGAGTGGTGTAAAAATGCTTGGGATTACTCTTTAGAACTCATACTAGACACTTTTTGTAAAGATTGGTTTCTTTGCCCAGCAAAACAAAGAGGTGGTTTTCTCTTTCAACATGTTCACTTTCTCTGTTGCAGCCAGCCTGGTTACTGTTAGATTCTTTTTCTGTTGCTGAGCTTGAGAACACCTTGAATTGATGGATTATAAATCAATTACTTCAAGGGAAACCTAGCAACGTAACTCTTTAAAATGAGGCTGAATCATATCTGGCATGTGGGCAAAGGAAGTAGAAGGAAGTCAACATTCAGATTAGCCCAGATAAATTTTAAAATCTTTATCCCAAGGTACCTTTCAATTGATGCTTAAAACACAGGAACATCTTCTGTTATTTAACCCTAGGACTCAGTTACTATGTTCTAGTCCCAGTGAGTTGACAGTTTTATATGTACTTTCCTTTTTTTCAAAATACTTTGTGTTTTTTAACTACCAGTTCATTCATTGTACCTAAAATCCAATGAGCTGAACATGGTGGGGTTGACGGGGTGGAAAACTTAGGGCTTCAGTGTGCTCTTATCCTGTCTTGGCACCTAAACTTCTGCTACTGACAACAGAGCTTTGCTCAATTGTAGACTGAGAAAACTGTCAAGAAATCCTTTCGTGATTGAATTATGTGCCATGATCAGATTTGGGAACACACCATCTGGTGCTGAGAATGGCTTCTAAGTGTCCTGTGTCCCTGCCCCCATCCTGGTTCATATGACCTTCCCTGTGATCCTAGAGCTAGAAGATGGACCCTTGAAACTCTGCATAAGCACCACCCAGGAGGAATGCAGGGTATTTGAGATGGGCCCTCCACTCCCAATACTGTGTGGAAGCACCTAACCACCAGGGTTAGCAGTGACAAGCTCCGCAGTACTGTGGGGAGGATGTGTTCAAAACTTCCTTACTCCGGCACAGGAAATACACTGGTTTCTGTTTCTTTTCACCAGAACAAAGAAGATATTTGCTTCATAGTCTTGAATAAAAAAGAAGGCTCAGGTCTGGGATTCAGCGTGGCAGGAGGGACAGATGTGCAGCCAAAATCAATTGTGGTAAGTGACAGTGTCGAGATGCTGTCAGGTCAGTCCTCCAGCAGCCTGAGAACGTAATCAGCACAGAATTCATGGCAGTCGGTTCAAAGAATGGTGACGGGGACCGACGGGGACCCCCCCCCCCCGGCAAAACAAAGTGGCGAAAGTGGTACATGGTGTTTTCGTTGACAAACACAGGCGCTTTTAACACACAGCGAGTGACCTAAGATGCTGCTGCATATGAACAGTTGTCTACATCCTTATATTCACCTAAACCTTTTATTGGTTTAAGATGGACCTAATGGACCAAAACTTGCATTTGCTTTTAAATCTGTTTTCTCAAGATTAAAATTTTACATCCCTCAAGAAGTCTCTGAAACCATTAGGGAGGTCAGCTTCCTCGGGCGAGACCCGGTTCTGCTCATCTTTTGTTCTTATTGCCCCACGGAGCCCCAGTATCCTTGCCTTGAGAATCCCATGGCATGGGGTCACAAAGAGTTGGACACGACTGAAGTGACTGGGCACGCACATGGAGCGCCAAGGCCCATTTTGGATGCTGCCAAGAATAAGAGTGAAACTGTACTGAGGTGCTGCTGCTGCTCTTATTAATCCTGTTTCTCACATGGAATGGTTTTCGTAAACTGAGTGTTGGTATCACATGGGAAACTTGCCATCAGAAACTTATTTTACTACAGATCAGCGCTTTTGCTTTTGCTTTTCCTGGACGTCGTAAGTGAATTTGGCTCTGTCCTCCCCTCGCTGCAGGTCCACAGGGTGTTTTCTCAGGGGGCGGCTTCTCAGGAAGGGACTGTGAGCCGAGGGGATTTCCTGCTGTCCCTAAACGGTGCCTCGCTGGCTGGCTTAGCCCACGGGGACGTGCTGAAGGCTCTGCACCAGGCACAGCTGCACAAAGAGGTCCTCCTGGTCGTCAAGAAAGGGAGTGATCAGCCCAGGCCCTCCAGCCGGCAGGAGCCTCCCACAGCCAACGGGAAGGGCTTGGTGTCCAGAAAGACCAGCCCCCTGGAGCCTGGAACAGGTAAGAAATCGGTTCAGCAACTGCAGTGGCCTGAGCTAGTGGTGGTGGTTTTGGCGAGAACGGCACTGGTTCCTCTGAACAAGTAAGAAACTCGTCCTGTCCAGATGCCTCCAGTGTCGGGCGTGTTTGTAGTCTTCCCTCTGCTCCGTTGTCTTGCTTAGTCTTCTGGAAAACCCAAGCCCTTCCCAGTACAGGCAGATACCTTACTTATCAGATCCTGTCATGCTTAACCTCTGCCCTTGCACTGTCTCAGCATACTTTGTTTTCTTCTCTTTTGGGCCACATGGCTTGTGATATCTTAGTTCTCTGGCCAGGGATTGAACCCTGGCTCTGGCAGTGAAAGCACTAACTTAACCACTGGACCACCAGGGAATCCCCCGTTTGGTGTATTTTCAGTGGAATCCTGGAAACTTAAGCTGTCAAAGGAAACCACCGGGCACTCAGTCCCAACAGCTTTCAGAGTTTGTAAGACTCAGGAACTCAGATATAGAAGGCTGTCCTCAAGTTTATAATCATTAAATATTCGTATAGCAGCTTCAGGGCATCTGACCTTGAACCAGCTTTAATAGAGTTACCCAACTACACGCACGTTCAGGGCATAAATTTATTTCTTCGTATTCCTGTTCTTCAAGATCCCCCTGCCCAGGGCTCTACCAGATCTGATATGCTTTACCCATGATAAGGTGATTATGCCTTACCAAGCACTGACTGCAGCCCACTTGGACTTGATGTTAGAGGAAGCTTTTTAAAATCCTGATGCCCAGGAAATCCTCAGGTCAATTAAGTCAAACTCTGAGGGTGAGGGTGGGGTGAGGGATGGGGGCCCAGTATCTTTTTAAAGTTCCCAGGTGATTCCAGTAGGGGCTCGTTTTCCTGTCTAACTGAAAGTAAAATGACCTATTGAAAAATGGTGCCCCTCCCACCGTGAGGAAGTTTCTTTCAGACCATGTGGAGTGGCCTTTAAACAACAGGAATGGCCGTTATATTCAAAGGTGGTGATGCTACCTTGGTCTCAACCCCAAGTGGACAATTTAATCTGTTTGTGGTCCTTCCCCTGCCTCCCAAGCAATTAAGTGCCCTTTCCACTCAACTCAAGACATCCTTCACTGGTACAGTATAGAAGGGAAATAAAAGGCAAATTTACAATCTGTATTCAGACCCCCGAGATAGATCTCAGCCAGGCCTCTCCAAACTAGCACACAAAGTAGGCACAGGCTTGTTACTATGGAGCAGGCATCACCACGGAAACGCTCTCCTCACAGTGGAGCCAGGAGATGGTAATGAAGACAGCTAGTGTGTGACACAGACAACCAGAAGCAGGGGTACCCCTCACAGAAGAAAGATGGAAGCGCCACGTCTCACATGAGGCCTGGCATTTGGGTATCACAGGTTGTCAGAACCAGACTGTGATGTTCAGCCGCCAAGGCTGGCAGGAAATCAAATCTGATTCCCAAAGCGTGACTTCAGTCTACCCTGAGATGTGCACTCACTGTAGGGATTTCTGCCTGGGCAGCAGTGCCTTGTCTGTGCTTGCAGAAGGTGCTTAGGCGAGCAGAGGGGTGGGGATGGCAGGAGCACAGCTCCAGGTGTGGGGAGACCAACCTTAACATTGGTGGATAGGACTCGAGAGTGCTTGGGGAACACGCTGGGGGGCCCTGGGCAGGCAGGGCCTCAGATCACTGTCATCAGCTTTACAAACACATGCTGTCACTGCAGGGAGAAGCCCGGCTGCGCACGAGGCTCTGTGTGTTGAAGTGCTGAAGACCTCGGCCGGGCTGGGCCTGAGTCTGGATGGAGGGAAGTCATCCATGTCTGGAGATGGGCCCCTGCTCGTTAAAAGAGTGTACAAAGGTAATCTCCCAGAAAACCCAGTCCTCGGCCCAGTGCCTGTTTTCTCTATGTGCATGTCAGTGCTTTCCGTCTGGAAATCAAATTTGTTTTTTAAATTTTACCATGTTTTTAATGCTGACATCCAGGGTTTACTGCATCCGCTCTGTCGTGAGCATTTCACACGTGTTGCTCATCTACATGACAGTTACACAGCATGGGTACTGTTATCACTCCTGTCTTACAAAAGAAGAAACTGAGCCACCAGGGAGTTACACACACCTGAGGTCACACCGATGTAAGTGGCCAAACCCAGCTTGAGCCCAGGCTGCCTGCTCCAGGATCTGTGCCTCCAGCCTCAAGGCTGTACCCCTGACCCCACGTGCCTGTCTTCGTGTTCTTGCTTGCCATGAGCCATATGGATGTGAACACAGCGAGCTAAGTGATGCCGTCAGAATTTCCAGTCAGGGGCACTTAACATTGGTTGAGGTCATATTCATTTAAAATTCCAAATGCTGGATTTCAAGAAAGTAATATGTGAGCCAGTAGATACCACTAAAATAGTTGGGAGACAGGAGGTCTCTTCATGAACTCAGTGTATTTTATGATCTTGGACAGTTCTCAAAATTTTCTCTATAAGTTCCAGAGCTGAGCAGTTATATTAATAATATAATTATACTAATGATGTGTTTATATATACCCACATATGCTATTTATATATGAAATATTTTATATTACAAAACTGATTTCATATATATAATATATATTGATATTGTTAATATACTTACTCAGCTCAGGAATCTGAAGAGATTCTTGGGACTGCCCATGATCACAAAATGAATTATTCAAGTGCATGAAGAAATTTCATCTTTACCAATGATTCTAACAATATCTACTGCTCCCATCTTACTTTCTTGCAGTCTAGCACACGCCCAAACTGTAAACAGTGGTGGCCAGAAGCAGGCTGTTTGCTCACGGTCCCTGGGGCAAGCAGAGGACAGGCACAGACCAGGAGCCGAGCCTCTGCCGTGTGGTATCTAGATGCTCGGCACCAGGAAAAGGGAAAACACTTCACCTGTTAACTTGACAGCAGTGGGTCGCAGAGAGCCAAGTTCAGGAAAACCTTAGTTTGACTCTCAAGAGCGCTCCTAAGCAGGAGCTCTAAACAAAAGGATACAGAGTACATGAGGAAATCATCAGCAGACACGATGAATAGCAAAGTCCATCAAAAAACTGAGGCAGGAAAATATTATCCATGAAAAAAGACAGGAGGGTATTCAAAAAAAGCAGGCAGATACATTAAAACACACAAAAACCCATTAGCAGAAACAAAGTCTGAAAGTATTTAAGTATTCAAAGAAAGTATTTAATGAACAGAATTAGAGAATTTATAAAAATCAAGAAGAAACCTTAAAAACTGCAGCACAACGGAATAAAGATATAAAAATTACTTCCCTGGTGGCTCAGACGGTAAAGCGTCTGCCCGCAATGCGGGAGACCCAGGTTCGTTTCCTGGGTCAGGGAAGATCCTGGAGAAGGAAATGGCAATCCACTCCAGCACTCTTGCCTGGAAAATCCCATGGATGGAGGAGCCTGATAGGCTACAGTCCATGGGACCCGCAAAGAGTCGGACACGACTGAGCGACTTTACTTTACTGAGCGATAAGGGAGAATGAGGAATGCTTCAGCTCAGGAATCTGAAGAGATTCTTGGGACTGCCCATGATCACAAAATGAATTATTCAAGTGCATGAAGAAATTTCATCTTTACCAATGATTCTAACAATATCTACTGCTCCCATCTTACTTTCTTGCAGTCTAGCACACGCCCAAACTGTAAACAGTGGTGGCCAGAAGCAGGCTGTTTGCTCACGGTCCCTGGGGCAAGCAGAGGACAGGCACAGACCAGGAGCCGAGCCTCTGCCGTGTGGTATCTAGATGCTCGGCACCAGGAAAAGGGGAAACACTTCACCTGTTAACTTGACAGCAGTGGGTCGCAGAGAGCCAAGTTCAGGAAAACCTTAGTTTGACTCTCAAGAGCGCTCCTAAGCAGGAGCTCTAAACAAAAGGATACAGAGTACATGAGGAAATCATCAGCAGACACGATGAATAGCAAAGTCCATCAAAAAACTGAGGCAGGAAAATATTATCCATGAAAAAAGACAGGAGGGTATTCAAAAAAAGCAGGCAGATACATTAAAACACACAAAAACCCATTAGCAGAAACAAAGTCTGAAAGTATTTAAGTATTCAAAGAAAGTATTTAATGAACAGAATTAGAGAATTTATAAAAATCAAGAAGAAACCTTAAAAACTGCAGCACAACGGAATAAAGATATAAAAATTACTTCCCTGGTGGCTCAGACGGTAAAGCGTCTGCCCGCAATGCGGGAGACCCAGGTTCGTTTCCTGGGTCAGGGAAGATCCTGGAGAAGGAAATGGCAATCCACTCCAGCACTCTTGCCTGGAAAATCCCATGGATGGAGGAGCCTGATAGGCTACAGTCCATGGGACCCGCAAAGAGTCGGACACAACTGAGCGACTTTACTTTACTGAGCGATAAGGGAGAATGAGGAATGCTAGATAAAGCAAAAGAAATATTTGGAGAAGTCATGACTATTGAAAAACAATATTCAGGCATAAGAAAACCTAAAAAAGCACACAGCAAATTTGCAGCTGGCTCACTACAATCAGACGGGCAGCACCAATGAAGAGGAAGACGATGGAATAACGAACGGACTGAGCCTAAAACAGCAAGATGGTGATGTTTAGGACACTCACAGTGAAGGGTGACCATGATCAGTCACAGGACATGAAGCTTCTGCCGGCCAAGAAGCTCACGCCTCAGTAAGGTGTTTTTGGCCTGTGAGCCAAAAGACCAGGGGCCAGATAAAGCAGCACCCAGGTGGAGACCGGGAGGCCAGGCCCCGGAATCCCTCGGCATCTGCAGCACCAGAGTGGAAAAGCAGCCCTGGGAGGGATGAGTGCCCCTGAGGTCTCCTCCTAGCAGAGCAAAGACAGTGTCCCGGTATCTTCCTGGCCTCTGTCTAGCATCAGGCTAGAAATCCATCAACACTGTGTAAGTGGATACAAAGAAAGGGAAAGATGCACCTGTTCCACAGACAAGCCTTGCCAGTGCTCTGTGTACAAGCCTGCAGATTTATTCCTGGGAAAAGCCATTCAAGGATTTCTGAATTTGTATTGCTCCCTCCTCTTGAATCTTTCTGGAGACCAATCAAGCTAGTTTCTTTGTTCAGGCTTAACACTCTACCCAAAGATTTTTTCTTACCTTTATTTTACTTAAAAATTTAATGGATACAGTTTTCTGTTTATCTTGGTTTCCTGTGCCATTCAGCCCAAACACTAAAAGCAATACAGCAATATTCAATTTCTTACATCAATCTAATACAAAAAAATTCTTTGAGTAATAAATGAATTAAATATCGTATTTCCCAAAAGCTCTCTTGAAGGTCAGGGATTTTATTGATGAAAAAACATGGGTAAATAATTACTTGTAACCTCTTGTGTGAAGCAGCGGCCATCGAGGTGTAGAACATCATCACCACTACTGTCTGGGCTGCTTTACAAAAAGACTTTTTTGCTGCATTGAACTGCTTTTAAAATGTTTCTCTTTTCATCATTTTACCAAGAATATCAGTAACACAATAAGAGAGGATTAGAGGTATGAAGACTGGAAATACAGGAATGTAGTTTGTCATTACTGGCAAATTATATGTTCTTCCTTCCTCACTGGAAAAAAGCTAAGAGAATCAAATGCCAAGCCAATATAAACAGTTCACCAAGATTGCAGAGTTCACAATCAACATACAAAAAAAGCAACAGAATTTCCTGTATATCAACAATAACCACTGTTTTAAAATCCTAATAGGATTACATAAATATCATACAAAAACACACCATAAAAGTGTATATTACACATATATAAAATGTTTTAACTTCTAAATGGCAAAAAGTTTCATAAAAATCTAAGCAACTAGAAGATATTTGCAATGTATTTACATCAACAAAAGGCTAATTCCAGAATATATTAATAATAATTCAATGAGAAATACAAAATAAAAGGAAAATCTGGGTAAATGAAATGAACAGAAAATAGACAAAAGTTAAAATCTAAATGGTCAACAAATAGAGGGAAGGATACTCAAACTAGTATTAGTTATTGGGTGAAAATTATAACTACTAGGACTCATCTTTTTAAAATCAGGTTGGCCATAAATAAGAAATCCCATAATACGATGTGTGGGCAAGATGTAGGGCAAGGAGAACACTCATACTTTCTTGCAAAAGCATATATAATGGTACCTCTCTCTGGGGAAGAGTTTGGCAGTGCTTGCTAGATTGGAAGCTATGAAACAGTTTAAATTTCTATCTGTAGCAAAATGATGAGTAAAATACATTACATCCATTAAAAAGGAAAACTATGCAGCGATTCAAGAAGCAAGTAGCATCTATATCCAATAACGGGGACCAGCTCAAAAGCCGTGCTGAACGAGAAAAACAGCTAGATGTGCATTCAGTACTGTAAGCTACCAATGCGCAGGAACAACTGAAAGGAACCTCAAAGTGTGCTACACAAAAGCTATGCAAGACGTTTTTGGGAAAAAAGCATAAAACCCAAAACAACGGTTTAAACAAGAAGGTTTACTTCTCTCTCGTGTGTAAGAAGTCCAAAAGCTGGCACAACCTCTGGTGTGCACAGCACTGAGTGGTTCAAGGACTTCATCTGCTTGTTCTCATTAGATCCTTGTAAAAACCTAGTGAGGGAACCAGATAGGCTAACACCATTTTGCAGATGAGAAAAATGAAATTTTAAGAAACCTTAACCTGCTTGAAGTCACAGACTTGGGACCAAACCAGTGTGACTGCCTACAGCCCCTAACTCACAGCCTCCTGTTTTGGTTGGTTGGAATGCCCATATCCTTAGAGTCAGATGAACACCCAGAACCTGCTTGGGGCCTTTAGTTAATATTCCTAGAATAGGAACTATGCTAACACCGTGTTAACTGGGTCTGTTAGACATCAGTGCTTTGAGAATTCCAAAAATGTGTATCTTGAGAAAGCAATGATTAAGACTAACTCAGTCTCCTTGTTCTTTGTAGGCCTGGCATCGGTGAGGGCTCATCTCTCTTCTGATAACAGTGTCTGTCTGTCTTAACAACATAAAATGCTTTGTTCTCGAGTGGGTTGAGTTTGAACTTCCTTTCTTCCAGCTATATTTTTATTATTTTGTCAGTCTTTATAATCAACTATCATTTCAAATAATAACGATGATTTTCAAAAATCTAGGACAAAAAGATCTATCTGCTCAGTATTCTGAGATCCAATTAAACATTTGAGAAAATTCTTTTGAAACTCAGGTATTTTTCTCTTCCAATGTCCTTTCTTCCGTGCATTTCTTCTTTAATATGATTGTTTTAGATGTTAATGTGCAAGAGTATATAGAAGGGGGTGCAAGCCCTGTCTTTTCCAGAGCTCATCAACTTGCCATAACGTACACAGAGCTTCATGTAGAAATATGTTAAGCTTTGTTAAGTAAAATGTATCTCTGCGGGTCACTGAAGAGTATGTAATTCTCATTAATTCTCAGCATGTTGGATATATCAGCCAATATCTATTAACAAGTAGAAGCTGAACTTGTTTTTTATTGGTCATTTGGATGTTTGATGGATTGATTACTGATCTGGAGATCTTTAGCCCAGCTGAAGAGTAACCCCCATTCTATTTGTTGACTAAATACAATGAAACTATCTTCCCCTAGTCAGTTGATTATGTTTAGGGGAAGAGGGTTACAGATTTGAATTTTTTTTAATGTGGTCACATTTCTGAGTATATGCTTTGTGTGTCTTAAGAAAATTTCCTTCTCCTAAGATTAAGGGCAGCACATGGTTTAGAGATTTTTCTCGCTAAAGTTTTTAGTTTACTTGGAAATTATTCTAGATATTATCAAAGTTCCCAGCGATCATTCTGTATTTATTCTTTATTCTCACAGGTGGTGCAGCTGAGCAAGCAGGAACAATAGAAGCTGGAGATGAAATTCTTGCCATTAACGGGAAATCTCTAGTGGGGCTGATGCATTTCGATGCCTGGAATATCATGAAGGCTGTCCCAGAGGGACCTGTGCAGCTGGTAATTAGGAAGCACAGGAATTCTTCATGCAGCAAGCACTGGTAGTGACACTAACAGTGCTTGTTACTTTTTTTTTTTTAAACCTGGAATCTCCTTTTCGCAATTTCTTTCTTCGGCAAATCAGAATGACTTCTCTAAACAGTGGGTTCCTAAAACAACAGAGAAGCACTGGTGCGGGCAAGACTATCAAACTCCCCAGCGTTTTTGCTCACACGTGAAGTGGCAGCCATGGAGCTGAACTCCTAAGCCTTCTGCCTGGATCACTTAGGCTGGGAGGGTCCACTTCGTTCCAGTGCCTGTCCCCTCCTGTCTGTTATGTTTCCTAATGGGGACACAAGCTGTGGCACGCCCTTCCTTACTTGAAACGTTTAGTGAGACCTCCAAATCCTCCCTCCCACCTCTCCCAACATAATCAATCCTGGCAATTAGTGATCTAACAAGGTCTGAGGGCAGCACAACTGTCACAACTAAGAGGACTAGTTTTTATATAATTTTGTAAGTAAATGACAGAATGCTTTTAGGCACATTCAGTGGAAGGAGCTAAGGGTCTGTTATCCTGAAAAGAAAAACATGACCCTTGAACAAACAGAATCAGTTATGACCTAATGGTTAGGTTGGCTCAGGAATTATCCAAAAATGAAAAAGCAAAATACAGAAAGTGGTATTTTTAGTGAGTATAATGTGCAACGTATGGCTGCATAGTTTAATCGGTGGTTATTGATCACCATGAAGTATTGATCATGATCTGAAGTGTACGTCGTAAGGCAATTTTACAGGAATGCAGTTTGGAGAAACTGTACTAAATAGCCATGAACTTAGCTGCTTAGAATGAGCAGAAAGTTCCAGCTCTGAAAGCACCTTACATCCAGTTTGCAACCTGTCTTGAATAAATGCTGAAATTCAAGACTGGTCAATGAAAGAGCAGGCAAAAATACCATTGCCACTGAGTTTCCATTTTTATATTTTATGTACTCTCCAACCACTAATTTAAGCTAAATTTTTAGAAATCAATTATCTTTTTAGTATCCTTGGATTGTAATCCAAGTAGAAGAGCTTAAAATAATCCTTTTAGAGGACTTTT
>SJYX01006724.1:230164-257007 GCA_006410675.1 Oreotragus oreotragus | reverse complement strand
GATGGACGTGAGTCTGAGTGAACTCTGGGAGATGGTGATGGACAGGGAGGCCTGGCGTGCTGCGATTCATGGGGTCGCAAAGAGTCGGACATGACTGAGCGACTGAACTGAACTGAACTGAACTGTATGGCAAAACGAATAAAATATTATAAACTAATTAGCCTCCAATTTAAATAAATAAATTTAAATTAAAAATTAAAAAATATAAATAAAATAAAATAAAATAGGTTATTTTTGAGAGGCAAATATATATATATATATAACCTTAAAATAAGAAAATTTGGTTTTGCCAGTAATGAACTGCTCTGTTGTGTCCATTTTGAAATCTTATCTTTTACATTTTTGTTCTTATGAAATGTATTTTCTACTAGGAAAAAAATAAAAATAAACCATTTAAAAAAGTAAAGAAAGAAAAAAAAAAAAGAAGAAAGCTCTTTAAAAGTCTCCTTTCCCTAGGGATCATTTGCTAGAAACAGCCCTTTTTTATCTATTTGTGCATGTCTCGACAGATTGAAGTTTTAACTCAATTTCATGGGAGCATCAAAAACTCTTTGCTTACCCAGCCTCACCCTTGACCCGACTGCCAAGGTTTAACCTCCTTGTCTCAAGGCAATAGGTACCACTGCAAAACCTGTCAATGCTTCTCCTGAATCAGTTCCAGTTCCTCTGCTTGATCTCATGGTTCCTCACACAGTACAGACACTGCTGCTGACTGAACAACATCCTTAGCTACCAACTTCACTGCTCAGGACACTCTACTACTCTCTCTTTCTCATATTCCTCTTCGCCACAACAAAATCCTAATCCTGCTGCTGCCAGAAGAAGGGATTACTTTATAATGACTTATGATGACTTGCCAAGTTAAGAACTTTCTTTCTCACTCAGACTCAGTAAAGACTCCCATTGAGAACCCTGACCTAATGTTATGTGCTGACGGATTATATCCCAAAATTAAAACTGGGGGTTACCAAGAAGAACATGTGATCACTAAGTTTAAGTTCTCATTTAAATAAAGTTCTCTAAGTGGAGAAGACAACAAAATACCTGGACGGTCATGCCTTAGGGGCTCCCCAAAACCCCCTCTATTTTCCTCAGATTCTCAAATAAGCTCAGGTGGCAGAAGTTATTATGCTTATTAGAGCTTGTCATCCAGCCAAAGGCTGGAGAAGAAACATATACAGACAGCAAGCATACTTTTGGAATAATACATGACTCGGAATTCTTTAGATCCAAAGGGGTTTCTCAACTCTGTTGGAACTTTTATCAGAAATGAAGCACAAGTTAAGGAACTTTTAGATGCTTCCTAGAGAGGTGGCCAGGGGCTTCCCTGGTGGTTCAATAGTAAAGAATCTGCTGGAATACAGGAGACTCAGGTTCAATCACTGGGTCGGGCAGATCCTCGGGAGCAGGAAATGGCCACCCACTCCAGTATTCTTGCCTGGTGAATTCCATGGACAAAGGAGCCTGGCAGGCTATACAGTCCATGGGGTTGCAAAGAGTTGGACACAGCTGAGCAAGTAACACACACACACACAGACACACGTGGCCGTGGGGTCAAAAAGAGCTGGACATGACTTAGCAAATGAAAAACAACAAAAGAGAGATAACAATTGCACATTGAGGCTGATGCAAAAAGAAATGAAGGAGATGCTAAAATAGATCATTCTACCAAATAAGCAGCCCTCATCAAAATTATGATCCTAACTAAACATGAAAGGATAAATCCTTAAGGGATTCAGAGTCCATTAGGAAATGATAAAGTTAAGTCCATAAGAAGGAAGAATGAGAAAAGTCTGGTTGTACCCTTAACTCAGATCATCTCTGGCACTCTCAATAAGTACATTTGGGTGGCACTCTCAATAAGTACATTAGGGTGGCACAAAATAATTTCAGTTGACTACTAGTTCAATTTCTCTATTAAGTTACTCATCATAGTGTAGATAAATTGGTTACTATCTTACATCAACATTTGGGGGAAATTTTATAAAGACAGCAGGAACTATTTTCAGGTCATGTGTCACCTGTTGACAACATAATCCTGGAAAAGTTATAAAGGTGAACATGGCCAGAAACTAAAGCCTCAAGGGCTCTTAACACCTTCAGATGGCTTTATCCCACTTTCAGCCTCCATCAGATATGAATATATTTTAGCTAATATGTGTTTATTTTTTAGCATGGGTTGAAACATTTCCCTGTTGAAAAGTTACATTCTTTATCGTTACTAAAAAGCTCCTTGACTACATGTTTCGAATATGGGGCATATCAACTTTTGTATCACGTGACCAATGCACATGCTTTATGGGAACCATTATAAAAGAAATATGTAAGTCATTATCCCCTTACTCAAAACCTGCCACAATCTTCTAGAATGGCTGAAAGAACCAATGGCACACCTGCCACAATCTTCTAGAATGGCTGAAAGAACCAATGGCATCTTTAACAAAATTTTCAGAAACCCATAAGCCAGCCTCCTTTGAGAGGTCAAAGTTATTTTCCCTAGCCTTCCCTCAGGAACAGATCAGTTTTCTGCATAGAAACTGGTCATTTGAAGGTTCTTTCATTCAAGTGTCTCTGATACTAGACCTGCTACACAGAGATATGATAAAATATTGCAACATGTTCATGTAGTTATACCCAGTCTTATCACCAAGTTAGGGTAGGCTTCCTACAGCATCTTTGTGATCTTCAACCAGGAGAGTCAGACCACTGGAACAGATATCAGAAGAAAACAGCTCTTGATCCTCTTTCTAAAGGACCTTATCACATACTCTTAACAAAAATACAACACTGAAATTCCAGGGAGTCAATCCTTGGGTCACAATTCAGTCTTCCACACAGTTAAGAGGCTACTTCAGTAAAGGATGTTAAACTGAAGATTCTTGGAGTTCTTATAGAAATAACTGGTCTTCAGATGTAGACAGTGGACCTAAAGCCTTCCAAAAAGGGATATGACCTCAGATGGTAGACAGCTTCTGCCTAAAATATCAGATCAAGAACTCTATCCAATTCCTGTTTTGTTTTACCATCTTGCCTATAACCATGCTTCTCATTTTCTAAAGATGCCTGGCTGTCATCTACTCACAGTGGCCGTTTTCTCTTTTTTGCTCTCTCTTTATTATAATTGTTAAATCAGGATATAGTCATTCTAATGCCATTGTTAGAGTCTCCCAAACAGTACCAAGGTCACTGCCCTCAACCTTACCGACTACTATATATTGCTGTTCAGTCACTAAGTCGTGTTTGACCCTTTGCAAGCCAATGGACTACAGCGTGCCTGGCTTCCCTGTTCTTCACTATCTCCCAGCGTTTACTCAAAATCACATCCATTGACTCGGTGATGCTATCTAACCATCTCATCTTCTGCTGCCCCTTTCTCCTTTTGCCTTCAATATTTCCCAGCATCAGGGTCTNCCAATGGACTGCAGCGTGCCTGGCTTCCCTGTTCTTCACTATCTCCCAGCGTTTACTCAAAATCACATCCATTGACTCGGTGATGCTATCTAACCATCTCATCTTCTGCTGCCCCTTTCTCCTTTTGCCTTCAATATTTCCCAGCATCAGGGTCTTTCTCGATGAGTCTGCTCTTCACATCAGGGGGCCTAAGTATTAGAGTTTCAGCATCAGTCCTTCCAGTGAATATCCAGAGTTGATTTCCTTTAGGATTGACTGGTTTGATCTCCTTGCAGGTCATCCATAACCAACTCTCCGAGAAAAACCTCTAAGCAATCCTTGTTCCCTCAAATGAGATCATAAGGAATTACTTCAATGACTACTTGTCCACCTACATGGACAAATGATTCTTAAATCAAACTGTGACTTTGCTATTGATCCTCTACTCCAGAAATTAAAAAAAAAAGAACCAATGATTACCATCTATTGATCAGACCCTAGATAATTTTAAATTTGAATTTCATAACCTTCCCTGAACAATAGGCCAATAACTTGTTATCTGGAAGATAGTAATTGAGTAATTGATATTTAAATATGTAACCCAGCTAATATAAGGCCTTGGTTCCAACTTCATGTCACAAATAATTCTATTTCTCATGGCTCCCCAAATGCCCTTACTGGTTATTAAATCCTTTATGATCAGGAAGCCTGGTTGTGTTTGCCTACAACTAACACCTCATACACTTTGGAAATAACATTCTGAGACTTTTCTATACATAGAAATCCTAATTCTATTCATCATCAAGTCTTGAAATTCCAACTCGAACACAAGCTCCAGGAAAAGAGGTCACCTTTGATTATTCAGGCTTCCCTGGTAGCTCAGCTAGTAAAGAATCCACATGCAATGCAGGAGACCCTGGTTTGATTCCTGGGTTGGGAAGATCTGCTGGGAAAGGGATCGACTACCCGCTTCAGTATTCTTGGGCTTTCCTGTTGGCTCAGCTGGTAAAGAATCTGCCTGCAGTGCAGAAGACTTGGGTTCAATCCCTGGGTTGGGAAGATCCCCTAGAGAAGGCAACGTCCACCCACTCCAGTATTCTGGCCTGGAGAATTCCATGAATTCTGTTCATAGTCAATTCCATGTGTAGTCTATGTATAGTCTATTCCATGTATAGTCTATAGCGTCTGCAAAGAGTCAGACACGACTGAGAGACTTTCACTTTCACTTTGATTATTCAGGCACTTTACTTAGAATCACTGACTCATTGTTTATATGAAGAATCAGAGCAGAGCTCCCAACAGTAGAAATCATATAAGTAGAAAAGACTGTTAGAAACTTAACATTAACTCTAGCAGAAGTTATTAACAATATTATCTGTTATTGACATGAAATATACATCACTCTCAACTCATTGGAAGAAGCAGTAATGGACAATCTCCTTGCTCTAGATGTGTTTGCTAGCCCTGGTGGCCTCTGTGCCACTACTAATACTTCTTGCTATACATGATTAATGAAGCAGACAATTTAGAACATCCTATATATACTTTGTCTTAAGAAAAAGCTACTTGGATCTCAAATGTGATCCCCATGCTGTATGAAATTTGTTTGGTCATACACCTGATTTGGTCAGTTGGAGTTTTTGGTCCCAAAATATCTTATGAGGGCTGTTAATTTTCTTGTTTTAGTCAGAATGATCATGATGCTGGTCTGTTGCACTTTTCCTAGAGCCTTAAGTACATCTGTATTGAATCAAGTCTCCTATCAGATGACAGTCATAGTACTATAACAGCATAAAGCTAAAAGATCTTGGCATGAAATGATTATGGAAACAACCAAACCCTCTTGAGTGCTGAGGATCTGGATATCTAGCTTCTCATGCACTGGCCAACCTCTTTTCAAGTGAGAGAAATGCCCAGTGAGAGACTGAATATACAAATGGACAATAACCAAATCATATATGACAACAGAACCCAGACTCATAGGTTCTATAGCAACCAGCCCAGGAACCAAACCACAACCTCTGGAGAAAGTGTCAGCCACTTTTCCTTTTTGTTCTCACTTCCAACACAGGACCAGCCCAGAAAAGCCAAATATGCTCCTGAAACCAATCACAATAGATGTGCCACTCCTAGTTCATGTCAACGATGTCCAATCAGAGATTACCTAGAGGCTCTGTTTGTTTAGTATAAAGATTGCCTCCTCTCCTGCCTATCTCTGAATCTCTGACAAATACAAATGGTGGCAGTAGGAGATATAGCAAGACCTATATAAAATAGTTTTGCTATTTTTCATTTGAATGATCTTCATTTGTTTTCATGTATTTGTGTACAGTCCACAGCACACTTAACCTTAGCAGGTGTACCTATAATGTGAAAAGACATCATAGCTTACTTACTATTAGTTCTTACATACTTACCTACTAACTAGTAGCTCTTACTTATTTACCTGCTAACTATTAGTTCTGCCATTCAGGATATGTGTATTATTGAAAGCTACTTAATATCTCTCAGCCTCAGTTTTCTTATCTGAAAAATAAGCATCACTTATTTTTCTTACTTCAATGAATGTGGTGTAGTGATTAAATCTGACAAATTTGGAACATATCTGTCCTATTGTCTGGCACATAAGTGGCCAATAAGCAGGGACTATATTGATGATGAAGATGATGGGTTTTGGTACTTGCTGAGTTCTGCAGTTTGGATTGTAATCCTGGATTGTCATTTGCCACCTCACAGTGGTGTTAAGAAACTGCATATGCAGTAGGTTATATATATGTTATATACATAGCATATGCAGAAATACACAAATAAGAGAAACCTCCATATATTTGTCACCTGGTTTCATCAATTATCAACTCATGGATAATCTTTTCCACTCATAGACCCCCCAATCTCCCTTCCATTTTATTTTATTTGAGGCAAATCCCAAACATATAATTTCATTTTAAATATTCTATTAGGTACCTATAAAAATAAGGACTCTCATAAAATATAACTGCAATACCATTATGACCCCTAAAAAATTCTTATTATAATCCAATATCATGTTGCTTGTCTTGGAATCGAATATGGTGAGAAGTTCAACATTGATTTATACACACTTCAATTGTTTCCATACATTTACGGCTCCTTTTTTCATTTTACTTTTCTTTAAATTGGTGTTCATAAAAATAAATGGTTAGTAATTGAATTACTCCTCTAATTTTGTCAAGATAGAGGGTTTGGAATAGAACTACATTTTCTCTCTATTAACACTTATCTTTGGGCTTCCCAGGTGGCTCAGCAGTAAAGAATCCACTTGCCAGTGCAGGAGACACACGAGACGTGGGTTTTATCCCTGGGTTGGGAAGATCCCTTGGAGAAGAAAATGGTAACCCACTCTAGTATTCTTGTCTAGGAAATCCAGTGGACAGAAGAGTCTAGCGGGCCACAATCCATGGGATCACAAAGAGTTGCACACGGCTTAGCAACTAAACCACTACCAACACTTGTCTTCACTAACTTCGGTGAGATTTCTTCACAATTTGTGGTATTTTAATAGCCAAACAACCCAGAGTAGGTTGTGCAATATTTACTATTTAATTCATTTTAATACAGTAGAAGAAATTGCAGCAAAATGATACCATGGGGAATATGTATGAGGATTCACTAAATCAATGCCATAAACAGTCATTTAAATATTTGCAAAATAGTTACCAATTTCCTCAGAAATAATTTACCTGAGGGATGATGAGTTTTTGCTTGTCTGATTCATTTGTAAGGCTCAGTTTATTTACTGAAGATTATCGATGTACAGTTACCTATAAATTGAGAAAATATCCTGTAGGTTGCATATTTACAAAAAGTTCTTCCCAATCATTTATCACTCTCTACATACATCCTGACCACTTTGGCCATCATAAGTTTTGACCAATTGATTTTCAGAATCAAACATTTGAGGGGAGTGGATGCAGGGGGGTGGTTTTTAGGCATTCCCATTTTTGAGTCCATAACTCACCTCAGTGAAAAAGATTTCATTTCACCAAGGTAAGTAAAAGGTATCCTCTTCAAGAGGATAAAGAGAAAATATCTTAGATGAATTCTATGTTATTTCATTAGATGTTCTTTTCACTCTCATTTCTCTTGACACACCTTTTCCCCCAAGCTACAGTAAATGCCAGAGCATCCCAAATCTTTGCAAGCCTATAGATAAAACAGAATCAGGGGCAGTGCAACTAGTAAACTGTAGTCTTTAACTCTGTCTGGGAAGCAGCAACAATGATTTTTTTTTTTTAATTCTTAAAAATTTTTTTCAAACTAGATAAAAGAAGGATGCTAAAGAAAGAAACTTCTAAGAAAACTGACATTTTCAACTTAATAAAAATGTATTAGTCGATGCAATATTAACAGAAATGTCTTATCTTCAGCTGTCAAACAATAAAATTGGCTTCTAAATTAGATACTCACCCACCCCCACAACCTCAACCTCATGAGTTCCGTAGTATAAGCATGTCCTAAAGCCAGTTAAATCTAAACATAGTTTTCTGTGGTATTGACTTAGGGCTTGATTATCTTCTTGAAGTGAATAACATTAACTGTCCTGTTAAATATATTCCAGAAAGAACATCCAGAAGATATAATTGAAAGATGCAAAGATAATTTCTTTCTGCTTGTTGTCATTAAACTAACTTTTAGGCCATTAGTGCCAACAGAAAATATCAAATGTCAAATCTTTCAACTCTAATAATTCCACTCTTCTTGTCATATTCAGTCCACCTCAAATAAATTCTGTAAAAGGGAAGATGCTCTAAGCTATTCATTTAACATTTTTAAAGTTGTGGATTTTCACAATCCTTATCAGAATTAACCTCAGCATTATAATGAGCTGAGGCAAGTACATTTTTTTTCAGCATTAAGATATTCTTTCTTGTAAGCAAAATCACAACTAAGGAAATCAAACTCAAACTGAAGGAAATCATCTCAAATTATTGAGAACTCTGACAAGGAAATGACAGTAATAAGGTGAATGGCATATTGCCTACTATTCAGCTTCTCCAGGTCTGGAGACTGGTTCATTTTTCACAGAACCTGAGGCACGCTTTATTGACTACGCTAAACCTTTCAACTGTGTGGATCACAATAAACTGTGGAAAATTCTGAAAGAGAAAAGAGATGGGAATACTAGACCACCTGACCTGCCTATTGAGAAAACTGTATGCAGGTCGGGAAGCAACAGTTAGAACTGGACATGGAACCACAGACTGGTTCCAAATAGGAAAAGGAGTACATCAAGGCTGTATATTGTCACCATGCTTATTTAACTTATATGCAGAGTACATCATGAGAAACTCTGGACTGGATGAAGCACAAGCTGGAATCAAGTTTGCTGGGAGAAACATCAATAACCTCAGATATGCAGATGACACCACCCTTATGGCAGAAAGTGAAGGAGAACTAAAGAACTAAAGAACAACTTGATGAAAGTGAAAGAGGAGAGTGAAAAATTTGGCTTAAAGCTCAACGTTCAGAAAACGAAGATCATGCCATCTGGACCCATCACTTCATGGGGAAGAGATGGGGAAACAGTTGAAACAGTGGCTGACTTTATTTTTGGGGGCTCCAAAATCATTGCAGATGGTGACTGCATCTATGAAATTAAAAGACACTTATTCTTTGGAAGTAAAGTTATGACCAATCTAGACAGCATATTCAAAAGCAGAGACATTACTTTGCCAACAAAGGTCTGTCTAGTCAAGGCTATGGTTTTTCCTGTGGTCATGTATGGATGTGAGAGTTGGACTGTGAAGAAGGCTGAGTGCCGAAGAATTGATGCTTTTGAACTGTGGTGTTGGAGGACTCTTGAGAGTCCCTTAGACTGTAAAGAGATCCAACCAGTCCATCCTAAAGGAAATCAGTCCTGAATGCTCCTTGGAAGGACTGAATGCTCATTGGAAGGACTGAAGCTGAAACTCTAATATTTTGGCCACCTGATGCAAAAAGCTGACTCATTTGAAAAGACCCTGATGCTGGGGAAGATTGAAGGCAGGAGGAAAAGGGGATGACAGAGGATGAGATGGTTGGATGGTATCACCAACTCAGTGGACATGAGTTTAGGTAAACTCCAGGAGTTGTGATGGACAGGGAGGCCTGGCATGCTGCGGTCCATGGATTGCAAAGAGTCGGACATGACTGAGCGACTGAACTGAGGCATGCTTTACTCTAGTATACAGGAGGTAGCCTTGGAATGTCACTCAATCAGCATTTCCCTCGATATCCAGTTCTTACCAGCTCCTTTTTTTCTACCTGCTAAGATCTCTCTAATCCAGCCCAATGTGAATGCCTCGGTTCTGGCTCTCCTTCGCTCTCACCTGGATCATAAATAGACGAGTTATCTAAAGAAGCTCACTGCTTCTGTGCCCACCCAGCCAATCATTTAGCCTTGACTGAACAATCAGAAGATCTATCCTCCTAGCGAACAAATCTTAGCATGGCTTACAAATTAGTTTGTGTGACACTAGTTTGTGTCACACACAAATTATTTCACAGTTTAGTTTTGTACACTTTATCACATTTTGTCTCCTTATTCCTCTTTCTCTCCTCTTTCCCATTCTCCCTGTTCTTGTTCACACACATACATATCACATCACTTTAACCCTAACCTCCTCACAACTCCCCACACACATAGTCTGCTTTAAAAACCTTTGAAACGACACTGTATTTTTCATATTACTATCATATTTTATAAATATTTATTATGTCTACTACCTCCTTGGTAAAATATGAATCACTATTCTTCACTGTATTTACCTCCTTGATAAATATGCATCAAGGTGAAATTGATTCTAACAGACAAATCAAAGTAATAGATAGCCAATAAATAAATTATGAATATTTAAGTATCCATTAAATTATAAAGATGTCACTTCAATTTCATTTAACATTATTGAGATTTGTGATCAAAAGTTTGAAGAGACAAGTCAGACTTTAGTTCACACAATGCAAAAGCATATATAAATATGTAAATATGTTGAAGAATGGAAAAGATCTTTCTAGATAGGACTCCAAAGGCAGACATCAGTTGAGAAAGCAGTGACTGCTTTTCTAATTAAAAAGTAATTCTATAGCAGTGTTGATCAATGTAATTTTCAGCGTTGATGGAAATGTCCTCTGGTCACATTGTCCAATGCAGAAGCCATTAGCCACATAGGTACAGGAAACTACAAATTTAACTAAGGAGACTGCAAGACTTAATTTTATTCTGTTTTATTCTATTTAACTACAGCTCAGATTACTTTTAAATTTAATAGTCACTTACAGCTAATGGTTGCTATTTTGGACAACATGAATCTATAAGTTCAAATAAAATCTTGTAGAAAGAAAATAAAAATGTAAACCACGAAACTGAAAGAATGAGAAACATATCTGTTGATTGAATAGAAACATCATATCCTTAAAACAAATCATTCGTACATACTAGCAAAAAAAAAAAAAAATCCCTTGTTTTACATATAGTAGCTTGTATCTGCTAATCTCAAACTCCTAATTTATCCCTCCGCCACCCCCTTTCTCCTTTGGTAACCATTTGTTTTCTCTGTCTGTGAGTCAACTTCTGTTTCATAAATAAGTTCATTTAGGTCACAGTTTNATCATTCGTACATACTAGCAAAAAAAAAAAAAAATCCCTTGTTTTACATATAGTAGCTTGTATCTGCTAATCTCAAACTCCTAATTTATCCCTCCGCCACCCCCTTTCTCCTTTGGTAACCATTTGTTTTCTCTGTCTGTGAGTCAACTTCTGTTTCATAAATAAGTTCATTTAGGTCACAGTTTAGATTCTGTATATAAGTGACACCATATGGTATTTGCCTTTCTCTTCCTGACTTACTTCACTAGTATGATCATCTCCAAGGCCATCCATATTGCTGAAAATGGCATTATTTCATTCTTTTTAATGAAGTTATATTCCATTGTGTTTATATGTGTATGTGGGTGTGTGCCATATATTCTTCATCCATTCATATAAGTGAATCACTTAGCTGTACACCAGAACGTAACACAACATTGTGAATTGACTAAATAAATAAGTAGCTAGAAAGGAAAAAAAAAAATCCCTATTGGAAGAATAAGACAGTCACAGACAATATACAAAAGGAGAAATGAAAACGGCCAGTAAGTATATGAAAGTACTCACCAGGCACTAGTTATCAGAGAAATATGAATTGTAACAATATACTGATTCTAACTCCTCCCTATCAATCCCACCTTAACTTTACCCCATTCCCATTAGTCAGATTTGAGTCTATCCATTTTACTCTCTTTTAACATCATTCTCTTCCTTGATCAATTGTTTTGTGGCACCCACCTGGCAAAACACTCAGCCTTGGATAAATTCAGCAACCCACAGCCTGGACTCCAGAACCCAGCAGAGAAAGCTATACCACTGCTGACATGGTAGAACCATGGATGTACAGTCTGACCAGTGACTTCTCAGCACACCTCACCCACACTGCATGGCCTTTTCCAGCTCTCTGCTTTTCTCTACACTGGCCCTCCTGAAATCCTTCTACTGTCTCAAACTTCCAATTCCCCCACCTATTTTACAAAGAAATGAAAAAACCACTGAGAAGGTTCTTCTCAGTGGTATCCAGCCAGGAACCTATTCATTTCCTACTGTTCTACTGATTCTTTATCATCTATTCTCTCTACATTCTTTATCCCTTCTCAGGTCCAAGTCTATATTCCATCCATATTCTGGAGTCCACCCTCTATTCCTTATTTTTCTTCACTTGCCTATGTCTCCCCATCTAAGAAACATTTACGCATACCTAATTTCTCCCCATTTTCAGAGAGAATATGGAATGCTATGACTTAAGAAATCAGTTTCAGATCCTAGTTCTGCCCCCTTCCTGCTGTGTAATCATGTTTAACTCGTTCATATCTCCTTTTTCCCATCTAGACATGAAGAATCACAACAACAAAACAACAGCGTTTCCTCTGAGGCAGAGTAATGAAAAATCAAGGGAAAAATTTCCACAGAGCTCTTATAAAATAGTATAGAGAATTTTCACCCTATTGCCAATTTTGAATCCTCCTTGGCCTCATATTCTTTCCAGGTATCATCGCCCATCCCTCCCCTTCCCTTCAGAGAAAAACTAAAAAGTCTTCTTTTTTGGAACTCATTTTAGACTTAGAGAAAAATTGTAGAACTAGTACAGAAAGTTTCCATATAGCCCTCCCCAGGTTTCCCTAATGTCAACCATATTGCATAATCATGGCTCAAAGACCAAAGCAAGGAAATGCTCATTGGTGTCATTTTCCTTTGTCTACTCTAGCCATGACCTAACTGACTAATAAACAGTTAAAGAGAGTTAACTGGTTATTTCGTAGAATGCCCTTCAGCTGGGGTTTTCTGATATTTTCTCAGCATTGCAATTTGAAAAAAATCTCGCATTTTTAGCAAGACTACCAAAGATCTGATTTTGTGTCCTTCTCAGGACATCACATCAAGAGATTCATGATAGCAATATGTCAGAGCAAAACTTCTTATAAGAATTATCTCCTCTCTGTGACCTAAGTTCCTCCTTATTCTTTTGGTTCTGATTCCCTCTTCAGTGGTTTCCTTCCCCATTATGGTACTGAAATGGCTCTTATCAAGGACACCAGGAGCTCTCTAGTTGTTCAGTTTAAAAGAAACTTCCTGGTCCTTTAGTCCTGGACCACATGGCAGCCTCAGCACTACTGAGCAGTCTCTCCTGACACGTATGCTCAGCTGCAGTACCACACTGGCCTGATTTATCACTCACCTTTCTCAGCGTTTTCTCAGTGGCACTTATTCTCATAGTTCAGTTCCGTTCAGTCGCTCAGTCGTATCTGACTCTTTGCGACCCCCTGAATTGCAGCACGCCAGGCCTCCCTGTCCATCACCAACTCCCAGAGTTTACCCAAATTCATGTCCATCGAATCAGTGATGCCATCCAGCCATCTCATCCTCTGTTGTCCCCTTCTCCTCCTGCTCCCAATCGCTCCCAGCATCAGAGTCTTTTCCAATGAGTCAACTCTTCCCATGAGGTGGCCAAAGTACTGGAGGTTCAGCTTCAGCATCAGTCCTCCCAATGAACACCCAGGACTGATCTCCTTCAGAATGGACTGGTTGGATCTCCTTGAAGTCCAAGGGACTCTCAAGAGTCTTCTCCAACACCACAATTCAAAAGCATCAATTCTTTGGTGCTCAGCTTTCTTCACAGTTCAACTCTCACATCCATACATGACCACAGGAAAAACCATAGCCTTGACTAGACAGACCTTTGCTGGCAAAATAATGTCTCTGCTTTTGCATATACTGTCTAGGCTGGCCATAACTTTCCTTCCAAGGAGTTAAGTGTATTTTAATTTCATGGCTGCAGGCACCATCTGCAGTGATTTTGGAGCCCCTCCAAAATAAAGTCTGACACTGTTTCTACTGTTTCCCCATCTATTTGGCATTAAGTGATGGGACCAGATGCCATGATCTTAGTTTTCTGAATGTTGAGCTTTAAGCCAACTTTTTCACTCTCCCCTTTCACTTAATAATCAAGAGGTTATTCTCATAACTTACCTCAAAATGTTAGTGCCTATTTCTAACTCTGCACTCTCCTAAAGATGAGCTCACATCCTTCTACTCTGCCATCTGGTTTGTCTAAAAAGCAGATCAAGAAGCAACAGTTAGAAGCAGACATACAGTGGACTGGTTCCAAATCGGGAAAGAAGCACATCAAGGTTGTATATTGTCACCCTGCTTATTTAACTTATATACAGAGTACATCATGTGAAATGCCAGGCTGGATGAAACACAAGCAGGAATCAAGACTGCAGGGTGAAACATCAATAACCTCAGCTATGCAGATGACACCACCCTTATGACAGAAAGTGAACAAGAACTAAAGAGCTTCTTGATGAAAGTGAAAGAGGGCAGTGAAAAAGCTGGCCTAAAACTCAACATTCAAAAAATTAAGACCATGGCATCTGGTCCCATCACTTCATGGCAAATAGATGGAGAAACACTGGAAACAGTAGCAGACTTTATTTCCTTGATCTCTGAAATCACTGCAGATGGCGACTGCAGCCATGAAGTTAAAAGATGCTTGCTCCTTGGAAGAAAAGTTATGACCAACCTAGATAGCATATTCAAAAGCAGAGGCATTATTTTGCCAACAAAGGTCTGTCTAGTCAAAGCTATGGTTTTTCCAGTAGTTATATATGAATAGGAGAGTTGGACCATAAAGAAAGCTGATGCTTTTGAACTGTGGTGTTGGAGAAGACTCTTGAGAGTCCTTTGGACTGCAAGGAGATCCAACCAGTTCATTCTAAAGGAGATCAGTCCTGAATATTCACTGGAAGGACTGATGCTGAAGCTGAAGCTCCAATACTTTGGCCACCTGATGTGAAGAACTGACTCACTGGAAAGGACCCTGATGCTGGGAAAGATTGCAAGCAGGAGAAGGGGACAACTGAGGATGAGATGGTTGGATGGCATCACCAACTCGATGGACATGAGTTTGAGCAAGCTCCACGAGTTGGGATGGACAGAGAAGCCTGGTGTGCTGCAGCCCATGGGGTTGCAAAGAGTCGTACAAGACTGCAACTGAACTGGGCTGCACTCTCCTGGCACAACTGTAGCTCTATCTCTGGTGTTACTGGCCACCGATGTTACAGACAGTTATCATATCTAGCCTTCAGCACATTTCTATCTTCTAATTTTTATAGTCATATACATATGTGCATTCCAAACATCCCCATCAAGTATCTCATAGGAATCATAAACTGAACATATCCTCTAAACAATCCAACCAGAGATCTCAAGCTTCAACTTATGAAATAAGACTTATTATACATTTCAGGATCCCCTACTGAACCACTCTAGTTATAATCTCAGCAAAGTAAATAGTAGGTCAAGAATATCATCTTTTTTTGAAAGAACAGATTTTTATTTTATTAATGCAGTCCAAAATTGCATTAGACTTTGTGGTGGCCACATCACTAATTGACACAGATTGAGCTGACTAAAGAAGAAAAAACCCCAGGTTTCTTTATAAATATATTGCTTTAGCTGTTTTCTCTCAGTGCCATAGTTGTACAGATAAAATTTAAGACAGACTATTGTCAGACAGCTGAATTTAGCCCATCACTCAAGACTGATATATTCTGGGACCCAAGCACAGTAATTTGATTATTTGTTGAATCAACATACTCTGAGCAAGCACTACAGTTTTGTGAGATGTTGAGGTACTACAGTGGGACACACCGCTAGTTGTCATTCAGTCCCTTCTCTCTTCTTCCACAGCATTACAGGTTAATCTGTGTTCCTGGCTATCAGATAGATGCAACATTATTCAACAGAAATGCTACAGGAGCCACAAATGTGATTTTAGATTTTTTATTGGCCACATTAATTGAAGTAAAAATAAAGAGGTGAAATTCACTTTAATAATATATCTTAATTAGGCAAAATATATCCAAAATACTATCATATCAACATGCAATTAATATAAAACATCTTGAGACAGCATGCTTTCTTTTCCCACTCTGAGTTTTTGAAATTGACATGTATATTACATGTAATGTTACATCTCAATTCTGACCAGGCACAACGCAAGGGCTCAACAGCCTCATGGGGCCACAGATACTGTACTGAATAGTTGAAAGGTGAAGAGACTACATTTCCCTACAAAGTGTAGCCTTTTTCCTGACAACATAATGTGACTGGAAGCTACACTTGCAACTTAACAGCTTCATTTCCTTAAAAGAAAACAACTTGTATTTTGGAGACTCTGATATAGCAGCTTTACTTTACTCTGAAGAATTCAAGAGCTGAACAAGCAACTGCTTTCCAGGCCCTGAGTTTGCCATACCACCCATCTGCAAATGGGATGATATGTCTTTTATTTATCCTCATCTTAAACATGGGATCCAAACACAGTCCAAATGGAAAAAAATAAAAAGAACAGAGCTCTGCCACATACAGCTGGGGACTTATATACACAGGCTATAGCAACCCATTAATCAGAAAACCTCCGGTACAATCATCAACTAGTTATTAATTCTATTGCATTTGGAGAACTGCAGGTTAGAGGCACTGTCCTACCAATATGGCTGAGAGAATTGAAGATTTGTTTGTTTGCCCCCATAGCCACTCCAGTACATCTCTTGACATTCCTGGGCTTAATCTGCTACCCATCAAGGAGTCAGTTCACAGAAACTCCTCGACAAGGTTTTTTGCATCACATCATACCTCTATCTTCACCTAGGGAAGAGTGATAATGACTAAAGGATTGGTTCACTGCCATGACTACTTACAGCAGGGTGGAAATAACCAAGACTACTAGGGGTTTCATCAATAGTGGTTGGTAGGTTTCTGGGAATTCTAGACAGATATATTTATATCCTGTGTGTGTGTGTGAGAGTGTGTGTGTGTGTGTGTGTGTCTGCGTGTGTGTGTGTAGCAGAGAGTGGGGAACACAAAAGGAAATCTGTCTTAAATCTCTATTTGCATAAGAAGAGCATTTTTATTTTTAGATTGCATGTCACAAATCATTAAAGCAGGATTTCTAAAAAAATTTTTTGATTCATTTTTGCATAAGATGAAAGGAAATGTTTATATTGAAAATATCATCACTGTGATTGTTACTCTTTCCCATACTGGGGTAGCCAGGGCTCCTCCCTCAGTGAGTCACTGCATATTCTCCAATGACAGACAGTCTGGGTGAATTAATAGCAAGGAGATGTTGCAGAGTTTGTTTCAACTGTGGCGTTAGCATTGTGTTATGAATAAAAAAATACTTGTATATATAAATCACAAGTGGGTATGAAGAAAGAAGAAGCCAAAGAACAAGTGAATAATTAAAACATGCTGACTCCAAAAGTTCATTGATCCGCTTCCCAGGAAGCAATTGCTATCTTATACCAGCACCTCTCTCCCTCGCCTCCTGTGTGCTTGATTGGGAGAAGGGTGCTTTGCCACTTGAAGGACTCTGCTTGTTGGCAGGCCGCCGTGTCCCACTAACAGACTGCATCTGGGCAGACTGCAGAACTCAGTCTCTGATATTCTCTTTGGCATGTCACAAAAATGATTGCCAGTGGTACCTCCCCCAAACCCATAGTATTCTTCATGCAATACAGCTTGAGATATCAGTGCAAGTATCTCTTTTAGCAAGAACTGGAATATAAGGTTTTTATTAGTTTCTTTACCATCTTGGTTAGCAGCTAAGAAATATTTTGAAATATTTCTTTCCTCATGACCCAGTAGTCCCATTATATTGTATCCTCCCTTTTTAATCCATACGTAGTAAAGTTACAGAAGACAGCAAGTGAGCTTTAGGAATGGAGTCATACAAACCTCGGTACCACATCACTCTGTCTAGGAGCCCCCTCTTACCCACAAGACTAATTTAAAAACAGTGGAACTTGGGAAGACCACTTGGGCAGCCCTTCATGTCCATTGATATATCAGAGTTTAGAAAGCAATTAAGCAAGCATGACTTTCTTCAAAGTGTACAAGTTACTATGAGGTATTATTATCTTCTTTATTACTGTCATTATTCTTGATAATAAATAGGAAATGTAAGGTTTATAGACATTAAAAAACTGGCTGAGTTGCAAAGCTAATAAGTGACAAATTACCAGATTCCTGAATTCAAGTCCAAAGTTCTCATCACAAATGGCCTTAGAATATGGCAAAATGGCTATGCTTTCAGAAGTGTGTTTAAATACTGTTACAAGACCTGGTAAAATGGGAGAATCACACCAAGAACAGACTCTGAATTTGTACCTTTATATAACAACTTAGAAAATGGAAACAGCACTGACATGGAGTTTTACTCAGCCATTAAAAAGAATACATTTGAATCAGTTCTAATGAGGTGGATGAAACTGGAGCCGATTATACAGAGTGAAATAAGCCAGAAAGAACTTTCTAAATTCTAATATGGAATTTAGAAAGATGGTAATGATAACCNTAAAAAGAACAGAGCTCTGCCACATACAGCTGGGGACTTATATACACAGGCTATAGCAACCCATTAATCAGAAAACCTCCGGTACAATCATCAACTAGTTATTAATTCTATTGCATTTGGAGAACTGCAGGTTAGAGGCACTGTCCTACCAATATGGCTGAGAGAATTGAAGATTTGTTTGTTTGCCCCCATAGCCACTCCAGTACATCTCTTGACATTCCTGGGCTTAATCTGCTACCCATCAAGGAGTCAGTTCACAGAAACTCCTCGACAAGGTTTTTTGCATCACATCATACCTCTATCTTCACCTAGGGAAGAGTGATAATGACTAAAGGATTGGTTCACTGCCATGACTACTTACAGCAGGGTGGAAATAACCAAGACTACTAGGGGTTTCATCAATAGTGGTTGGTAGGTTTCTGGGAATTCTAGACAGATATATTTATATCCTGTGTGTGTGTGTGAGAGTGTGTGTGTGTGTGTGTGTGTCTGCGTGTGTGTGTGTAGCAGAGAGTGGGGAACACAAAAGGAAATCTGTCTTAAATCTCTATTTGCATAAGAAGAGCATTTTTATTTTTAGATTGCATGTCACAAATCATTAAAGCAGGATTTCTAAAAAAATTTTTTGATTCATTTTTGCATAAGATGAAAGGAAATGTTTATATTGAAAATATCATCACTGTGATTGTTACTCTTTCCCATACTGGGGTAGCCAGGGCTCCTCCCTCAGTGAGTCACTGCATATTCTCCAATGACAGACAGTCTGGGTGAATTAATAGCAAGGAGATGTTGCAGAGTTTGTTTCAACTGTGGCGTTAGCATTGTGTTATGAATAAAAAAATACTTGTATATATAAATCACAAGTGGGTATGAAGAAAGAAGAAGCCAAAGAACAAGTGAATAATTAAAACATGCTGACTCCAAAAGTTCATTGATCCGCTTCCCAGGAAGCAATTGCTATCTTATACCAGCACCTCTCTCCCTCGCCTCCTGTGTGCTTGATTGGGAGAAGGGTGCTTTGCCACTTGAAGGACTCTGCTTGTTGGCAGGCCGCCGTGTCCCACTAACAGACTGCATCTGGGCAGACTGCAGAACTCAGTCTCTGATATTCTCTTTGGCATGTCACAAAAATGATTGCCAGTGGTACCTCCCCCAAACCCATAGTATTCTTCATGCAATACAGCTTGAGATATCAGTGCAAGTATCTCTTTTAGCAAGAACTGGAATATAAGGTTTTTATTAGTTTCTTTACCATCTTGGTTAGCAGCTAAGAAATATTTTGAAATATTTCTTTCCTCATGACCCAGTAGTCCCATTATATTGTATCCTCCCTTTTTAATCCATACGTAGTAAAGTTACAGAAGACAGCAAGTGAGCTTTAGGAATGGAGTCATACAAACCTCGGTACCACATCACTCTGTCTAGGAGCCCCCTCTTACCCACAAGACTAATTTAAAAACAGTGGAACTTGGGAAGACCACTTGGGCAGCCCTTCATGTCCATTGATATATCAGAGTTTAGAAAGCAATTAAGCAAGCATGACTTTCTTCAAAGTGTACAAGTTACTATGAGGTATTATTATCTTCTTTATTACTGTCATTATTCTTGATAATAAATAGGAAATGTAAGGTTTATAGACATTAAAAAACTGGCTGAGTTGCAAAGCTAATAAGTGACAAATTACCAGATTCCTGAATTCAAGTCCAAAGTTCTCACCACAAATGGCCTTAGAATATGGCAAAATGGCTATGCTTTCAGAAGTGTGTTTAAATACTGTTACAAGACCTGGTAAAATGGGAGAATCACACCAAGAACAGACTCTGAATTTGTACCTTTATATAACAACTTAGAAAATGGAAACAGCACTGACATGGAGTTTTACTCAGCCATTAAAAAGAATACATTTGAATCAGTTCTAATGAGGTGGATGAAACTGGAGCCGATTATACAGAGTGAAATAAGCCAGAAAGAACTTTCTAAATTCTAATATGGAATTTAGAAAGATGGTAATGATAACCCTGTATGTGAGCCAGCAAAAGAGACACAGATGTATAGAACAGACTTTTGGACTCTGAGGGAGAGGGAGAGGGTGGAATGATTTGGGAGAATGGCTTTGAAACATGTATACTATCATGTAAGAAATGAATCGCCAGTCTACGTTCAATACAGGATGCTTGGGGCTGGTGCACGAGGATGATCCAGAGAGATGATATGGGGTGGGAGGTGGGAGGGGGGTTCAGGATTGGGAACTCATGTACACCGATGGTGGATTCATGTCAATGTATGACAAAATCAATACAGTATTGTAAAGTAAAATAAAGTAAAAATTAAAATTAAAAAAAAAATCGACCCAAAAGATTTTTAACAGCCTTTAAAATTTTCCAAGGATAAGCAATAAAGAACATAGTAAGGACTGCAAAAAAAAAAAAAATTAAAAATAAAAGCTTAGAAACAGTTATCCACAAATGAAATGTCCATAGATAAAATAGTCCCTTGTATGTTATACTATATTTGAATGGTTGAATTTCTTTTCTATTTCATTTTTAAAGTTTCTGTCTCCAGGAGTTTAGTAGACTAGATGTCTTTTCCCTTGGCAGGGAACAAAGCCATTTCAATAAGTATAATAGACTTGCAAAACTGTACAAATTAATGTTCAAACATGTGCTGTGTACCTACAGTGTGCCAAAAGCCCAGGGAACCTCAAGATTGGGGCAGAGTCATGTCAAAACCTAGATCATTGCCTCTCTTTTGTCCAGGAGCTTGTACACATACACCATGCATGCAAAGTCACTTCAGTCGTGTCTAAATCTTTGGGACCGCATGGACTGTAGGCTGCCATGCTCCTCTGTCCATGGGATTCTCCACGCAAGAATACTGTAGTGGGTTGCCATGCCCTCCTCCAGAGGAGCTTCCTGACTTAGAGATAGAAACTGTCTCCTGCATTGCAGGCAAATTCTTTGCTATTGAGTCACTGGGTAATCCCTAACACTCACCCTAATTCCAAAAGAAGGCCATAGTGAATGGATCAGATTTCTGGTTTACTCAGGTCTCTGCTCTGTCAGAACAGTGCTTCACACTGGACGGGATAATTGTTGCAGCAAATCTCATAAAGCAAAGAATGGACATTCAAACATTTTTTACTTATCAGAATTTATAATGCATTTTCCTTGAATCTATTTGTTACTATTGTTCAGTCACTAGGTTGCATCCAACCTTTTGCAACCCCATGGACTGTAATCTACCAGGCTCCTCTGTCCATGGGATTTTCCAGGCAAGAATACTAGAGTAAGTTGCCATTTCCTTCTCCAGGGGATATTCCTAGACCAGAGATCAAAGCTGTGTCTCCTGTATTGGCAGGCAGACTCTATACCACTGAGCCACTTGGAAAGCCCTTGAATATATTTAGGCTGTTGTTAAACTTATATACAGTATCTAAACTCAATTTCCATTCACTTAAAGCAAATAGAAATGTCATATACAATCAACCATGATAAAGCTGAACTGGGGTAACAATTCATTTTTTTCTTAACTTACAATTAAATAGTTTACCTACATTTTCATTTTTACCTTAGATTTATATGTCATGTAATCAAGTATAGTCCTGATATTAACTAAGAAGCTATTCAGTAAGAAATCTTTAGTATAAAGGAAAGACAGTAAAGTGGCTGCAGACATTAATTTTCCAAACCAAGTGACCATCATTTCCAACAAAACTTAGGACGAAACATGCCCTTTTGATATTTTCATTTTAGAGAAAATACTCATCTATTAGTCGTCTTTCTCAAGCATTGTGTGCTGGTTCCCTAGCTAACGGTAATAATCAAGCATTAAAAGCTACAGCATATGCTGAATGGCTTCATCACCCCATAAATCATATTTACTCCCATTTGTTAACATGCTGTTTTAATTTCAGAAAATTCAATGTAAGTTCATGAATTTTGCAGAATGTCAAAAAAAGATATGATTTTGTACTGAAGACTAAAAGGATGTTGTTAATTTTAATGCATACTGGGAGGTCACACGACAGTCTCAAATTTAATGGTAAAGCAAATTCAGTTAGCTCTGCAGAAACATAAGGAGTCTTACACAGTCTCTTGCCTAGCCAAGGGCAGACTAGGAATCAGGAAATTTAAGAGTTTAAATTCAACACCTGAGACGTGCTTTGAAAATTTTTCTGCACTAAATGCAGCTTGTGTGGAGCACTTTGAGGGGGCAATAACAGGAGTAGGAAGACACCTGGTAACAGACAATAGTCACCACAATATAAAAACTGAGGCAACATCTCTATGCAAGAACTAATCTCCAAGTAATCATTCTTTGTACCCTACCTCTTCATTCTCATCCTAAAAGATGACGGGAGTCTACTTTTTATGTCTAGATATGGGGAGTTTTCCCTAGAACATGGATTGTCTTAGTCTGCTTGGGCTGCTGTGACAAAATACTAATGGATGGGTGACTTAAGCAAGAGATCTTTATTTCTCACAGTTCTGGAGACTAGGAAGTCAGCGATCAGGTTTCTAGCATGGGCTGGGTTCTAGTGAGGGATTGCAGATGGCTGCCTTTTTGCTATATGCTCATGAGATGGACAGAGGACACTCTGGTGTCTGTCCCTCTTACCTGGGCACTAATCCCATTATGAGGGGCTTCCTAGGTGGTAAAGAACACACCTCCCAAAGCAGAAGATATAAGAGACGCAGGTTCAATCCCTGGTTTGGGAAGATCCCCTGGTGGAGGGAATGAGAACTCCAATCTAAACCTAATTACCTCCCAAACATCCTCTTCCTAACACCATCACACTGAGAGCTATGGCTACAACATGAAATTGAGCAGGACAAACACTCAGTCCATAATACTGGTCATCAAACTTCAATGTGCCCACAAACCACTTGGAACAATATGGGAAAAATGCAGAGGACCAGTCCTCCAGCACTTGAGATTCTGATTCATTCTGTCTGGGAGATGGTTGGGAAATACTTTCAAAATCAATCAAGGGAATTCTATTGCAAAATTCTACTGGCCAAAGTGTGAGAGATCTGCCCTAGATCTGCTTTATGAAGAAGGGATGGCTCACAAGTCCCTGTGCCATACCTGGAGGATTGAAAGAAGTACTCAGAGATAAAACTGTCCTATGAATGGTAACAGCCAGATCAAGGCAGTGTCAACAGAGGGACATCTATACAAATGTCAGCAAAGTGGTGCTAAGTAACGTATATCTGAGTAATGTAGATATACTCACTGCCCAACCCCCGCTCACACTGGCATTACCATGACCTTTGGAAAACTATTTTTGAGCAGAATATAAATAAAAAAGGAAAATCCTGGATGTATCCTCATATCCAACCTAAAGGAGTTTTTAAGATGGATTTCAAAAGGGGAAGCTGAAGGCACTTGACTGCCAATTTGGGAATACATTGGTATATAAGCCAATGGACTCAATCTGCTGAAAAGTGCACATCCTGAGCAAGGAGGCATCTTCCTGACAGTGTAATATCAAGGGAAGGACTTTGGAAAGAGAAACAATAAGAGCTTTTTGAGACTAGGCTTAAATACATACAACATTTTTAGTTTATTGATTCAATTTGTCTTCTCTGTAAAACATGAAGGGAAATCTATGGTCATAAATCATTCAAATCAACAAACAAAAAAAACTAACATTCAGAAAAAAGTCATAAGAACTGATAATTCAGTAGTATGAAAGATAACGCAGGAGGGTCAACTTAAAAAAGTCTTAATGGACAAGGCTCTGATAGATTGAGTGCTGAGGCTTACATTTTAAAATACTGAAATCATAAGCTTAACAGCTTCCAAGCATTTCACAATACAGATAGTATGATGATTTTTAAAACTATTAATGTTCATAGGCATAAAAGGGAAGAACCAAGAGGAAAAGAATAATACTAAAAAAATCATAGTTGCTTTTAGTGTGTGAGCATATTTACCAATAAAAGTTCAATTGTCCTTCAATAAGAAACTACTAATGTTTGAAATTTTTAAAAAAATAAATGGCTTCACAATGCTGACTATTATTTATGTACTGGATTTATTCAAACTATGTTTTAGTAAAAGAACAAGCAAGTAAAAAATGAAGTCTAATTTCTATAGATTACTCTTCTTGAGGACTTCTCAGGATGCACAATGGTAAAGAATCTACCTGCCAGTGCAGGACACACAAGACACATGAGTTTGATCCCTGCATCAAGATCCCCTGGAGTAGAAAGTGGCAACCCACCCCAGTATTCTTGCCTGGGGATTTCCACAGACAGAGGAGCCTGGAAGGCTACAGTCCATGGAGTTACAGAGAGCTGGATATGACTGAGCAACTGAGCACACATGGACACATTCCTCTTTAAAAGTAAAGACCTCCTGATACCAACTTAAATCGCCCCTGCATGCTCAGTTGCCTCAGTCATGTCCACCTCTCTGCAACCCTGTGGACCACGGCCCACCAGGCTCCTCTGTCCATGGGATCCTCCAGGCAAGAATACCAGAGTGAGTTGCTATTTCCTCCTCCTGGGGGGTTTTCCCGACCCAGGGATCAAACCTGTGTCTCTTACGACTCCTGCATTGGTGGCAGATTCTTTACCACTAGAGCCACCTGGAAAGTCCCAGAATTGCCTCTGTTGCACAAGAAATATTCCAGGTTAAAAGTAGGGCTCAGGAAATATAATAAAATCTATGAGCCATGTTCCAAATGTGTAGGAACTTGTTATCTCTGACATACTGTGGAGAATTTTATAAACATAAAAATGTTTTTAATGATATATGATTAACTCACTGAAATTAAGTTGAATAGTAATATCTTTTAAAAATATCTTTTTTTTTTTTTGAAATGTGAAATTTCCAAACACTTAGATTTATTCTAGATTTGGTCTCAGGTAATTGCAAGTACTGATCTCAAAATGCCATTTGGTACAGAAACAGATTCCCTAGGGAAAACAAAAAATGATCATATCTATATGTCCTAAACACCATCCCCAACATTCTAGAAAATTCACTCAAAAGACAGAGTCTAGGTTGTTTTAAAGCAAACAACTTCAATGTGAATACTTTTCTATGCTTTAAAACATACACATAAAGCTCACCTTTGAAAGGGTTAGGCCATCTTTAAGGCCAAAGGCTTGTTTAACAATTGAATACAGCCTGCTAAGATCCAGAAATGAGCATGGAGGCAAGAGAAAAAGTTGACAATCAGTCAAGGCATTATCCCATGTCTTAAGAAAATTTCCAGGGTCGGTCCTAAGATGGCGGAAGAATAGGATGGGGACACCACTTTCTCCCTCACAAATTCATCAAAAGAACATCTCAACGCTGAGCAAACTCCACAAAACAACTTCTGAATGCTGGCAGAGGACATCAGGCACCCAGAAAAACAGAGCATTGACTTCAAAAACAGGTAGGGGAAAAAATATAAAAGACGGAAAAAAAAGAGACAAAGGAGGTGGGAGGGAGCTCCGTCCCGGGAAGGGAAGCTTAAGAAGAAAGGTTTCCAAACGCTAGGAAACACTCTCCCTGCCGAGTCTGTGGCAAGCCTTGGAAACACAGAAGGCAACATAACAGAAAGGAAAAATAAATAGATAATTAAAACCAACAGATTACAAGCCCAACAGTAACTCACCCAGTGGAAAAGCAGCGCAAACGCCTGCGTCCGCCATTACCCAGTGGGGGAGGGCAGGGAGGCGCGGCAGGCGCGGGCTGCGGTGCTTTCAGAATCGGGCAGGAGCGTCCCGCCGCGCGGAACCAGAATGAACTAACTGGGCTAGCAAACCAGACTGTGGGAGAGCTTCCACGCAAAAAGCTCAAACATAAGACAACACCAGGACAGTGCACAGAACAAAGGGCGGAAAAGAACTAGGCAGCTGCAGACCATCCCCCGCCGGCGACAGGCAGCCAGAGCTGGAAGGGCTGGAAGGGGGCAATCGCAGCCCCGGAGAGACTTTACCTACCAAATTGCAAGCAGGCTTCTTTGCTCAGACTTCTAGGGGTTCGGGACAATCTGCCTCACAAGAGGTGCCAGCGGTACACCCAGAAAATCGAGCAGCAGATACGGGAAAGGTGACAAGTAGCAGCCACCGTGCTCGCCAAACACCTGAGCTACTTGGACCTGGGAAGGGCACAAAATGCAGCCCCAGCTGAACCTGCGCCACTGAAAGCTACCTGAGCGCCGAACCTGAGTGGCTTAGATCCAGGAAGGGCATGCAGCCTAGGGCCGGCCTCAGACGGCTCCCGGCGGAGCAATGTAGAGCCTGAGCGGTTTGTATGCTGCAAGCAGGGTCAGGTTCAGCGGGGCTGAGACACTGCGTGCACACGATAGTGTTATTCGTGTGCAGCATCCCTCCCTCCCCACAGCTCAACTGAACAAGTGAGCCTGAGAAAACAAACAAACAAACAAAAAAAAAAAGTGTCCACCACCACCCTCTCTGTGACAGGACAGAAATCAGACCCTGAAGAGACCAGCAAACAGAAGTTAAAAAAAAAAAAAAAAAA
>SJYX01006724.1:131467-190275 GCA_006410675.1 Oreotragus oreotragus | reverse complement strand
TTGACTCATTGGAAAAGACCCTGATGCTGGGAGGGATTGAAGGCAGAAGGAGAAGGGGACAACAGAGAATGAGATGGCTGGATGACATCACCGACTCGATGGACATGAGTTTGGGTAACTCTGGGATTTGGTGATGGACAGGGAGGCCTGGCATGCTGTGATTCATGGGGTTGCAAAGAGTCGGACTTGACTGAGAGACTGAACTGAACTTAACTGAACTGATGGTAACTGGGTTTATCATTTTAGGTTTAGAAATTTTTCAAGGAAGCTCTGGAAATCTATTAAAACTCAAACTCAATATAAAGTTCCTTCATGCAAAACCTTGATGACATAAAAGTAACTGAAGAACTTGTTTGTTTTCTTCCTTCTTTCCTTTATCTATTGATTTACATACAAACCTTGTGTCAAAGGTTGGTTATGCAGGATGGATCATGAATGAAAGAGGCTGGTCACCTTATAAGTTTTTCTAGGTCCAGAAAGAGTCCTAAAAATATAGAAGTGAATTCAGAAACTGTCTACCTGTCTCTAGAAGGTGGGCCTCAATAAGCCTGACCCACCAGAGGCTTTTCTTTTCTTCATGTGTCCTAAGGCCTCTTAAAGTTAAGTGCAAATCAGGCAGCTAGAAATCTGTCACACTAACGGGAACAAAGAGTTTTTTTAAAATCATCTGTTATTACATATTACAGGTGGATCAAACAAAACACTGGTAACTGAAGAAAGATGATGTCAAATCCAGCCTGCACTGCCTCTAGTGATCTGATTGTTTCATGCTCTAAAACCAGCTGATTCATCCTTTTCCAAAAATTCAGGCTTCAGGTCGAATTTATAAAACATTCCACCTATCAGAAAATTGTCATCTCTGACATCTTGACTTTGAAAATAAACACAGACATTAGCAAAGTCAATCAGCTTCCTTCCAATCTGGAGCAACATTAGGTCATTTGAAAAGCACTAAATTAAAAATGTTGATCAATCATCATTAGGGTCAACCGAAAAGTTAAAAACGCTCACCAAGGTGGAGTTTACATAATTTTAATAAATTTAAATATACACATGCATAAATATATACAAATAAATACAATACACAGAATTTTGTAACGCACAAATATCCTGGTTCAAAGATTAGTTTTGCAACCCGGACTGCATGAAGGATCAGCCACATGTCACCAGATTTTGCAAACCCAACAATTGAAAATTCTTCTAAGAAGTCACTCTCAAAACACTTTTAGATCTCTGAAGCAGTTTACTAAATGTCACAATTTAGTGCAAAATCAAGGCCTGATCTTTCTGTTTCACTTTTATACATCTACTTACTGTAAGCTCTTTTCATTTTCTCCTTTTTATTAATGAGGAACTAGGATAGTTTAATAGGGAAAACAAATATGAGTAGTGCTTACTCCTTGCCACCCTGGCCCTACCATTGGTTGCACTTTACACTACATACAGATAGAAACACTACCAGCTTAGCTTTTTTTCCCCCTCCCCCAGTTGTATAGTCAGCCACTTCCCTAGCTAAATTTCTGACTGATGACATCTTAAACAGAAAGAACAAAATGCCAGGCACCAATGTCTATCTCAAAAGTGGTTGTGGATCATCCCAGGCCTGGCTCCCTAGGGTCTGTGATGCTCAGAAACAAGGACATGGAAGGGCCAGAGTGGGCCACTCCACAGGGCAGGGCGAGGGTCTCAGGAGGAGAGGGTTTCATTGGCCTGAACACATCCTAGAGAATATTTCCAACCGCAAACAAGGATAAAACTGGAAAAGAGGATGTGGTGCCACTCACAGTACCACACCTGGGAGTAGTTCACATCAATACCTCCAGCCCATAGAGGGGCAAGGGGTGACCCAGCCTGCTCTTCCAGGCTGCCTCCCCCTCTGAGGCCCCAGATGCCCCCACCGTCGACTGTCCCCAGCCTGTCAATACACCGTTTACGCAGCAAACTCTTACTGAGCACTCTTCATACAGCAGTCAGCAAAACAAACAGAAATCCTGCCCCTTGTGGAAGCTATACTCCAGTGGGAAAAGAAACAGCAAATACAAACAGGTAAGTAAAATGTGTTAGAGAGTAAAAAGTGCTAAGGAGGAAAAGCAAGAAATGTGGAGAAGAAATGGCAGGCGTGGGAGGTTAATTTTAGACAGAAAGGCCAGGAAGGAGCGCTCCAATATGACTTTGGAGTAAATCCCTGAGGGATATGAAGGCGTAATATAGAGAAAGGAAGCGGGAGAGCAGACGAAAGCATCGTTCAGGCAAAGGCTCTGAGCAGTAAGTGGGTGATTGTCTAGTGTATTCAAAGGACAGCAAGGAAGTCAGTGAAGCCGAGTGAGCAAGGATGGCTGTAGCAGGAAACGAGGTCAGAGAGAAGTTCCAGGTCACATACGTCATAGAAAGAGTACTGATGTTTACACTGGATGAGATGGGAAGCTAGCAGAGAGCTTTTCACCGATAAGTGACATGATCTGACTTCCTTTCTAACTCTGTCTGACAAGGTGAGAACAGACTGAAGTGGAGAAAAGTCAGATGCATAGAGACCAGTCAGGAACGATTCCAAAAAAATCCAGGAGGGGTATGATGGTGACTTGGACAGAAAGGGAGTCCTGGGGATTGTGAGAATCAGTCAGAGTCTTGTCACTGACAGTTGGATTTGCCAAATATCAGATGTGGGATATAAGTGAAAGACAAGCTATGTAAGAGTCAAAGAAAGGAAATGTTTGGAGTCTGAGCAACTACAAAGGATGGTGGTGTCTAAACCAGGATAGAGGAGTCTACCCTGAGAAGGAGACTTGGAGGGGACTCTCAAGACCCCAGATTCAGATACACTCAGTTAAAATGCCTTCTAGACAAAGCTTTCTGCCTATCATCCCAATTTGTGGCTATAAGGACCATGCAAAAAATTTTAGAATATTGAACATATTGATGGACTTTAGTCATGAGATGAGATTACTCAATGAGTAAGAAAGAAAAAGCAGCGCCTGATCTCCAGGAGCCAGCCTAGTACTATCCCTTAGGTCTTGATGTTCACTTGTTGATCGTAAGTAATTTCATAGAACACTGACATCAGACAAGGCCACTCTGTGACCATGATGGATCAAAACAGGAAGAAGACCATTCCATAATCATGCATGAACACAGAAAAAATCAACATTGTTCAAACCACAAAAAAAACCCCACAAATATCCTGTTTAATATAAGCACATTGCTTCTTTACTGATTACAGCTATAGACTTTCTTTAGTCTTCACCCACTATGGGTAAGGTTTATGAAGACACTCAACACGGAACTGTCTGACTGCACCCAGTCCAGAGTGAACTACTATTTCCTTGTGTGTGAAGTTGCTCAGTCGTGTCCAACTCTTTGCAACCCCATGGACTGTATCCTGTCAAGCTCCTCCATCCATGAAATTTTCCAGGCTAGAATACTGGAGTGGGTAGCCATTTCCTTCTCCAGGGGATCTTCCCAACCAGGGATTGATTCCCACATTGCAGGCAGACTCTTTACTCTCTGAGCCACCAGGGAAACCCTTATCATTTCTCAGACCCTCTCACAAGTCACCCAACAAAATCCCAAACCCTGTAATAAATCCTTTTAACATCATCTTAATAAAACTCCTCACATTTCTCTGTGTTGTAAGTTCTTCTTGCTCTACCAATAATAAACAAACCCAACTTGTTGAACTATAGGTGTGTTTCAGGTGGTCTTTGCTGGAGATCATAGACATGAGTAAATATATGCCCACAACTGAAGAACTCTAAGGATTGGGCCCTGGAGTATTCCAACAGGTTAATATTGGGAATAAAAATGGGCCAATCAAGGACACTGAGGAGAACAGCTAAGAGGACAGAATGTAGACCAGGAATGTGAGTTGTCTTGGAAGCCAAGGGGAGATAAGAATGATTAACTGTGTCAAGTACAGTGGAAACAGTGTCAGACTTTATTTTTCTGGGCTCCAAAATCACTGGTGACTGCAGCCATGAAATTAAAAGACACTTACTCCTTGGAAGAAAAGTTATGACCAACCTAGACAGTATATTAAAAAGCAGAGACATTACTTTGCTGACTAAGGTCCATCTAGTCAAGGCTATGGTTTTTCCTGTGGTCATGTATGGATGTGAGAGTTGGACTGTGAAGAAGGCTGAGTGCCGAAGAATTGATGCTTTTCAACTGTGGTATTGAAGAAGACTCTTGAGAATCCCTTGGACTGCAAGGAGATCCAACCAGTCCATTCTGAAGGAGATCAGCCCTGGGATTTCCTTGAAGGGAATGATGCTAAAGCTGAAACTCCAGTACTTTGGCCACCTCATGCGAAGAGTTGACTCATTGGAAAAGACCCTGGTGCTGGGAGGGATTGGGGGCAGGAGGAGAAGGGGACGACAGAGGATGGCATCACTGACTCGATGGGTGTGAGTCTGAGTGAACTCTGGGAGTTGGTGATGGACAGGGAGGCCTGGCGTGCTGCGATTCATGGGGTCGCAAAGAGTTGGACACGACTGAGCGACTGAATTGAACTGAACAGGAGAATTAATAACTGATCACTGGATTTGGCAACTTGGAAGTTATTAGTGACCTTGATGAGGACAGCTGAAAGGTAGACATTATAATGGGTGTAGATTCAGGAGAGAATAAGGAAGAGAAATTAGAATCAGCAAACTCTTTCAAGATATTTTGATGTCAAAATATTATCATTTCAAAGAATAATGTAAAACTTCTTAAAATACTTTATAGCTTTTGTGCTTTCAACATTCAGTGTGTATTTTATACTTACAGCACATCTCAATTTGAACCAGCCACATATCAAATGCTCAGTGACCGTACGTGGTCTTATTGGATGGTGCAGCTCTAAACTCATTTTCAATAGCCCATGACACTTCTACCTCATTATCTGTAAAGATAGCTTAAAATTTCCAAAACCAAATTAATGATATCCACTTGTCTCTTTTCCCTTTACTGTCTTTATTTAGTTTCTATTTTACTTCCTTCTCTCCTTTGTTTCCCAAGGGTCAGAACAGCTTCTCCTTGGAGTCCTTTCTTTCCATCTCTAGCATCATAATTCTCACCATAAGTAATTTCTACCTGGACAATTCCAATAACCTCCTACATGGTCCTTCCCCAGTGATCTCCCCATTGGTAATCTCTTCTTGAACCTATACTCTGATGTCAGAAGAATTGCTGACTTCAAGTTTGATGACATTCTCCCACTCATAGATCTTTCAAGGCTCCCCTCTGCCAATGGAACTAAGCCAAAATTTCAAAGCATAGCATGAGAATTCCTACTCTAGATTATACCAACCTATCTTTTTCGTTCATTATGGCCTCTCTTCTATCAGAAAGCCCAGAAAAATAAAGATATCTTTCATCCTCAGAAGACTTTGTATTTCCCACCTTCCTATTTCAATTGACTATTTCAATGCTGTGTTTCTCAATTTTAGCATGCATCAGAATCACGTGGAAGGCTTATTATAACACAGGTCATTGGAACCACTCCCAGAGTTTCTGATTCAGTAGGTCTGGGGTAGAGCCCAAGATTTTACATTTGGGACAAATTCCCAGATGCTGTTGAGACTGTTGGTCCCTGGGTTACACTTGGAGAATCACTGGTTAAATCGCTCAGGAATGCTCCTACTCATTTACACTTATGTTAATGCTGCACTTTGTTCTTAAACGCTGTGCCTTATAGGAAGTCTTCACTAGCTGTTAATTTAAAAATAATTTCTCTCTCCTTTGAACTTCTGTAGGTAGCTAGACTTCTCTTAGACTATCAACTACCATGCATTAGAGTTCATTTGTAAGTGAACATTCTTTAAGAGTAACATCAGTGATTTGTATCTTCCATTGTGTATCAAAGATATTTAATAAATATTTCTAACTAAAGATGCAAACCCTAACCTCAAGAAATTAAAATATTTGAGAATAAGAGAACACAGAGTCTTTCTTTTAAGGGAAAAAAATGGCCTTAATGACTAAGAAACATGAATTTTCTCCAGTTCTTTTAATCTGTTCCCAAGTATTGCTAAAATCTACTTTTTTCCCAAAAGTAAATTCCCTCTCCCTCTTCTTTTTCTTTTTTTTTTGCCTGAACTCAAATAATTAATGAAAGATCAGGCTAATATGCAGAATGTTATAGCTGTGGACCATACCAGTTTGAGTAATTACTTTAAGAAATATCATATCTTAAAATATTTCCAGCCAGTACATCCTTTTTATTAGCACTCTATCACAGAGATATCTTCAGGGAATATCTGAAAATTAAAAAATCCAATAACAAAAATAATATCACAATTTTTAGCAAAACTTTCTGAAGGGTCTGAGTAGAAGCAGTTGAAATATGTATTTGCAGGTGAAGTGATTAAACTTAGGGGGGAAATGCTGTTATTTCTACTTGCCTTTCATTTGCATTTACTTGTTATTCTCCTAATTTTCCTGGGGTAGCTTCAGGGCTGAGTTCTATTATGTGGTGATGTCTTCCTTTATACCACTAAGTTTGTGTACGCTCAGTCACTAAGTCATGTCTGACTCTTTGCAAACCCATGGACTGTAGCCCGCCAGGCTCCTCTGTTAATGGATTTTCCAGACAAGAATACTGGAGTGGGTTACCATTTCCTCCAGCAGGGGACCTTCCTGACCCAGGGATGAAACCTACACCTGCATCTTCTGCATCTCCCGCCTTGCCAGGTGGATTCTTTACCACTGAGCCACCTGGAAAGTCCACCACTAAGTTTAGAGGTCAGTAAGACCAGTGGATATATTCATAATGCCTACCACTATGATATAGTTGAACTTGGGAACATGTTAGCTAACTCACTCACTTGGGTAACTTCTTTATGCAAGGATTTGGAAAGGAGAGCAAATACACAATAACGCTCAGTCACCACCCAAACCAGGCAATAATGAAATTTCAAAGCCCTTAAATCAGGAAGAAGTTGCCTAGTTCCACACTGCTGGCTAGTTCTTGTTAAGGGGTATGCCCATCAAACCTGACATATTAGCCACTACAAGATTCATGCATTCTTTCATTCTGTCCTGTGGAAAGTAGTCCTCCTAGTTAGGTCAATGAGCTCTTGTCTCATGATATTTGGAAAATAACCATGCCTTTCTCCCTCTCCTTTGGGAGAGCTCTCTCTGACTAGATTCTCACACACATCTTAATGACAAATAAGTTCTTTGTCACTGCAGACAAAGTAAGCACTTGCAGAGTACTTACTCTATTGCAAAAGCAAGGTAAACTGTCCTTCTGTGAGGAGGGAGATCTTTACTTGGAAGATCACGAAATTTTACCCAATTACTCATGAAACAGAAACCATGTTTTTTCTAGAAAAAGGGGCATGGAGAAATACAAATATTTGGACACATTCTGTGGACTACCGCAACAGCCACATGGGATGGTGACTTTGCTTTTATTGGCTGGAGAAGGAAATGGCAATCCACTCCAGTGTTCTTGCCTGGAGAATCCCAGGGATGGGGGAGCCCCGTGGGCTACCGTCTACGGGGTCGCACAGAGTCGGACACGACTGAAGAGACTTAGAAGTAGCAGCACAGAAGTCTGTCTAAGCTTTATATCTGCAATTGCCTGTGATTTACAGAGTTGGCAGTTGCATTTATAAGCAACCATTTTCCACTTGTTTACCCAGCTAAAGAGAGCCAAGATGTTGGGTCTGTAAAACAGTCAGCAGAAAAATAGGTAGACAGATAGAGTGCAACGTCAAACCCATTGATAAAGGAAATGCCTCAGTTCTAACAACTGCAACGAGGCATCTTCTCAGAGCATCATCATTTACTCCCTAAAAATCAATCATTTCCATTCACAAACAAAAAGTGCTAATACAGTTCATCTTAGAGAGTAGCACTGATATATATGCACTGCCATGTGTAAAATAGATAGCTAATGGCAACCTACTGTATAGCACAGGGAGTTCAGCTCAGTGCTCTGTGATCACCTAGAGGGGTGGGGGTAGGGGAAAGGGAGGCTCAAGAGGGCAGGGATCTATGCATACATATAGATGACTCACTTCATTGAACCACAGAAACTAACAAACACTGTAAAGCAGTTATACTCCAACTAAAAAAAAATTTTTTAAGATACCTCCCTCTTCCACCTACACCCACTTCTACCTACACCATCGTTTTCATGCTTTCCTTTAGAGAAAAACTCATTGGATGAGAGGTACCATTCAGCCCCTCTTTGCTTCTCTGCTTTATTGGTCCCATTGTTTAAATGTTATTATATGTTAGTTGCTCAGCTGTGTCTGACTCTTTGCGACAGCATGGACTATAGTTCACCAGGCTCCTCTGTCCATGGAATTCTCTAGGCGAGAATACTGGAGCAGGTTGCCATCCCTTCTCCAGGGGATCTTCCCGACCCAGGGATTGAACCTGGTCGCTTCCACTGAAAGCAGATTCTTCACCATCTGAGCCACCAGGAAAACATGTTATTGAACACCACTGATTTGCAATGTTCATGTCCAGACTATATTTCCCCTGCATTTTAGACTCCTATACGTAATGCCATCACTACATGGATGTTCAGTAAGTATAACTCAATATATACAAAACAGAATTTCCCATCCTCTACACATTCAAATCAGAGCCTTCCTAATCTTTCCCATTAAAAAAATTACTCCCTTTCCCTAGTTATTAAGGCCAAAACATTGGTAATTCACCCCTTCCCTCAGGCCTCAATACCAAATAGGCTGGATCTGTTATACATTTGGTTGTGACAGAATTTACACAATAACTTGGTGGTTTGAGTATGAGGAGTGCCCCCACTACAGGATTGGCTGTTATTGTTGCTGAGTCGCTAAGTCACATCTAACTCTTTCGCAACCCCATTGATTGCAGTCTACCAGGCTCTTCTATCATGGGATTTCCCGGGCAAGAATACTGGAGTGGATTACCATTTCCATCTCCTGGGGATCTTTCTGACCCAGGGATCAAACTCGAGTCTCCTGCATTGGCAGGCAGATTCTTTAGCACTGTACCTACCACCAGGGAAGCCTGACAGTATTCGTTATGCAGTTCATTTTCCAGAGGCATGGGAGTCATAATTTTCATACTTAAATCACTCTTCTAATCAGAGTTCTTTAATTCATTCCTATTACACTCATAGCAAAACCCAAATTCCTAATCCTGGTGTACGTATTTGCATGACAAGACTTACCTGCCCCTCAGTCCTACCTCTTGCCTGTCTCCCTCCCATTCAGGATGCTTCAATAGCTCTGGTCCTGCCCTAATTTTTGAACTTGGCAGACAGTTTCCCACTGCCACAAGCCCTCTGCTGGGTCCTCTCCCTTGGGTGTCCTTCCCTGTTGTTTTCATGGCAGATAATCTAATGCTCCCCTTAAAGACAGGCCTCCCCACTCCTCACATCATAAAGGACCTTTCCCACAGCAGTTTAGCTGGTTTGCATCATAGCACACACACTTCTCCCAACACACCTCCACCTCCCACTAAACTCCCGTTCCCGTGATTTTTTTGATAAATTGGATTATAATTACTTTACAATGTTGTATTAGTTTCTGCGGTACAACAAAGTGAATCAGCTGTATACATATATATGTGTGTGTGTATGTATCAGTCAGTTCAGTGGCTCAGACATGTCCGACTCTTTGGAACCCCATGAATCACAGCACACCAGGCCTCCCTGTCCATCACCATCTCCCGGAGTTCACTCAGACTCACATGGAATCGGTGATGCCATCCAGCCATCTCATCCTCTGTGGTCCCCTTTTCCTCCTGCCCCCAGTCCCTTTCAGCATCAGAGTCTTTTCCAATAAGTCAACTCTTTGCATGAGGTGGCCAAAGTATTGGAGTTTCAGCTTTAGTATCATTCCTTTCAAAGAAATCCCAGGGCTGATCTCCTTCAGAATGGACTGATTGGAGCTCCTTGCAGTCCAAGGGACTCTCAAGAGTCTTCTCCAACACCACAGTTCAAAAGCATCATTCTTCAGTGCTCAGGTTTCTTCACAGTCCAACTCTCACATCCATACATGACCACAGGAAAAACCATAGCCTTGACTAGACAGATCTTAGTCGGCAAAGGAATGTCTCTGCTTTTGAATATGCTATCTAGGTTGCTCATAACTTTTCTTCCAAGGAGTAAGTATCTCTCAATTTCATGGCTGCAATCACCATCTGCAGTGATTTTGAAGCCCCCCAAAATAAAGTCTGACACTATTTCCACTGTTTCCCCATCTCTTTCCCATGAAGTGATGGGACCAGATGCCATGATCTTAGTTTTCTGAGCCAACTTTTTCACTTTCTTCTTTCATTTTCATCGAGGCTTTTTAGTTCCTCTTCACTTCCTGCCATAAGGGTGGTGTCATCTGCATATCTGAGGTTATTGATATTTCTCCCAGCAATCCTGATTCCAGCTTGTGCTTCCTCCAGCCCAGCATTTTTCATGATGTACTCTGCATATAAGTTAAATAAGCAGAGTGACAATATTCAGCCTTGACATCCTCCTTTTCCTATTTGGAACCAGTCTGTTGTGCCATATCCAGTTCTAACTGTTGCTTCCTGACTTGCATATAGGTTTCTCAAGAGTCAGGTCAGGTGGTCTGGTATTTCCATTTCTTTCAGAATTTTCCACAGTTTATTGTGATCCACACAGTCAAAGGCTTTGGCATAGTCAATAAAGCAGAAATAGATATTTTTCTGGAACTCTCTTGCTTTTTCGATGATCCAACAGTTGTTGGCAATTTGATCTCTGGTTCCTCTGCCTTTTCTAAATCCANTCTAACTGTTGCTTCCTGACTTGCATATAGGTTTCTCAAGAGTCAGGTCAGGTGGTCTGGTATTTCCATTTCTTTCAGAATTTTCCACAGTTTATTGTGATCCACACAGTCAAAGGCTTTGGCATAGTCAATAAAGCAGAAATAGATATTTTTCTGGAACTCTCTTGCTTTTTCCATGATTCAGCAGATGTTGGCAATTTGATCTCTGGTTCCTCTGCCTTTTCTAAAACCAGCTTGAACATCTGGAAGTTCACGGTTCATGTATTGCTGAAGCTTGGCTTGGAGAATTTTGAGCATTACTTTACTAGCATGTGAGATGAGTGCACTTGTGTGGTAGTTTGAGCATTCTTTGGCATTGCCTTTCTTTGGAATTGGAATGAAAACTGACCTTTTCCAGTCCTTTGGCCACTGCTGAGTTTTCCAAATTTGCTGGCATATTGAGTGCAGCATTTTCACAGCTTCACCTTTCAGGATTTGAAACAGCTCAACTGGAATTCCATCACCTCCACTAGGTTTGTTTGTAGTGATGCTTTTTAAGGCCCACTTGACTTCACATTCCAGGATGTCTGGCTCTAGGTGAGTGATCATACTACCGTTATTATCTGGGTCGTGAAGATCTTTTTTGTACCGTTCTTCATATATATAATGAAGACAGAGAGAATGTATACATATATTAAATATATATATAAAAATATATATATATATATACACACACACACACTCTCCTTCTTTGACCTCCCTCCTACCCTACTCCTTATCCCGTCCCTTAGGGCATCACAGAACACTGAGCTGAGCTCTCCGTGCTATACAGCAGCTTCCCACTAGCTGTCTATTTTACCCATGGTAGCATATATATGTCAATCCTAATCTCCCAGCTCATCCCACCCTTCTTCCCACTGTGTCCAAAAAATCTTGTCAGTTTGTCAGCTTACTTCTCTCTTATTCACCACAGCAGCTCCAGTGCCTAGGGTAGATTCCAGCACACAGGGGAGTTTTCAATTAAAACTTACTAAATCAATGAGCAAGTAGTTAGGCTTGTTCTGACAAAATCTGACAAAGGAAAACGAGTTCCACTTCAAAAGCCCTTTGACACACCACCTCACACTCCCAGCGAATTAGCTCACATTGAAGACTGGTTGACAAAGATATGCTGTATTTTCCCCAGGCTTTTTGCACTTTGATGGTAGGGAAGGGAAAGAAGCAGCTTTTTTAAAATATGTGAGCAATTAGCATTTTGGAGTTGAAGCCTTAGTTTATCCCAATGTGAAAGGTATCACAGATTATCCTCACTATCACACTCGACTTTATACAGGATATTCCACTCATGTTTAAGAGCCAGAGCATATTAATATTTTAGAAGGTCACAGGTACTTTGAGAGTCTTATGCTTTGAGAGTCAGATCTAAACATCCGGAAAAAAGTTCACATACACAAAAAATTTATGTACAGTTTGAATGATACATGGGTCCCTTGAAGTCTATTTATTCTATACTCTGAAGACTGTGGGTTGTAATAAATAATTTCTACATTTACTTGAATTACAAGAGTCCATCTCCATTCCATGTAAATATTGGGCCATTTGTTGGTTTTGCTAAAAATTCTTCCTTAAACACTTTGAACAGCCTCATTGCCCTTTCAGACTGAAGAGAAAGAAACTTCAAATTGGGGGAAGGAGTGAAAGGAAGACTAACATTTACTGGACACTAACATGTGTCTCAGTTCAGTTCCGTTCAGTCGCTCAGTCATGTCTGACTCTTTGTGACCCCATGAGTTCATCACCAACTCCTGGAGCTTACTCAAACTCATGTCCATTGAGTTGGTGATGCCATCCAGCCATCTNATTATAATAAAAGCATAAACATAACTTCATAAAAATGTGCTATCTTGCTGCTGCCACTGCTAAGTTGCTTCAATCGTATCTGACTCTGTGTGACCCCATAGACAGCAGCCCACTAGGCTCCTCTGTCTCTGGGATTCTCCAGGCAAGAATATTGGAGTGGGTTGCCATTCTCAGTTTATAGATATTAACTCCAATTCTTTAAAGAATTAATAAAGCACAAAAGATTTATTTATGGAAATTACAAGCATATGAGTTTGAATATTCTGCTCCATTGTACATAACACTTACTGGTAGAAACATGCATCTTAAATTAAGAATACTGGGGGAAAGACTGTACTTAAAATATCTGTGCTCTTTTGCTTTTTTTAACATATATTTTTATATATTGATATCCTTTTGCTTTTCTGAAAATAAAATCACTTTTAGTGCATGTGACCTGTGAACATCAGTATAGAACTGAAAAGACTTATACATAATGAATCATCCATTTGATATGGTGAACATGTTAAGATTGTTCTATGGTTTGTGACTGCAGCAATTATTATAAATCTTTTATTGGTGAATTTCCCCTGTGTGGCCTTCAGCCATGCTCAGACATGTCTTTCTTATTCCATACTAGCCAACTAGTCTCCTGCTGTTCGATCTCAGCAGCTTATAAGGACACCATGCTGGCTGAGACCTTGTTAATTTGAAATATTTTGAACATGCAAAAATACAGAGGGAAGGTTATGTGAAACACACACCCAACATCAAGAATTTATAATCCCTTTCCTCCCCAGACATACTCCCACTACTGAAGTTGCTGTACTTCCTTTCCCATCCATATTTTCCTTTTCCCTCATATACTTCTGTTCATAAGGAATATAAGTCTTGTGCCATACTTTTATTTTTTCTGTCTACCACTATGCTCTCAAGATATGGTCAGTGTGGATAATGAAGATCTAGTTTGTTTATCTTAAGACTTATATACCACAATTTACTTGTCCTTTCCCTATAAATGGTTATTTATATTGTTTCAAATTTCTCACTATTGTTATCAACACAGCAGTGAATATCCATGGGCACATATGTGAGAATTAATAAACAAGAGTTTGATCCCTGGGTCAGGAAGATCTCCTGGAGTAGGAAATGGCAACCTGTTCCAGTATTCTTGCCTGAAAAATTCCATGGGAAGAGAAGCTTGGAGAGCTACAGTGCATGGGGCTGCAGAGAGTTGGACATGATTGAGCATATACATATACATGTAGAAGGGGAATTACTAGTATAGGATGCCAATTTTTTATATTACTGGATATTGCTAAATTGCCCTGAAACGTGGTTATACCAGTGTATCCTCCCCCCCAATAGTAAGAGTTTCCAATTTTCTACAAACTTTCCTATGTTTATTACCACCAGTATTTTTCAAAATTATTTTTCTTATCTGATGAGTATAAAATTATATATCCTTGATTTTTTACAATTTGTACTATCTTGATTACTGGTGAGCTTGAACATTCTAATGTTTATTTGGCTGTTGTTCAAGGGTCAAGCTTATATATTCTCCTGTACTTTCGCCAAAACTCATTTAAATTTTGTTTTCCACATATATGTCTCTAAATTGTCTGGATTTTATTTTGTTTTATAATGTGAAGTATGAATCTAATTTATTTTCTTTTTCCACATACATAGCAAGTTACTTCAATATAATCAATAATCTATTATCACCACATTGATCTTTAATACCAGCCCATTGATTTGATTTCCCAAGTGGTCAGTTTCTAAGATGTCTATTTTGTTTTGCAATAAAAGTACAAAAATAAATTTATAAGTAGGTATCTTCCAGGAATAATTTTGAATTTAAAAAACACAATGACATTTGTTTCTGTAATATAAAAAGATTATTAAATAATTCTTATATCCAATAAAATTACTTCTAAAATCTGTCTATTAATTTTCTTACAATACTTATATTCTTCAAACAATAATTTTGTTACTTATTTTCTAATCCTATATACTTTTTTATTCCAATCCCTATATGTTCCTCTTATCTTGCTACATAGGCTAAGACCTATCTACAATAAATAATAACTGATGGCATGCATCCTTGAGGAAGGGGGCAACATTCTCACTACCAACTTAATATTTTAAATTGTTATTAGTAAATTCAGATTTTCCCTTTCTTCCGGTGTTAATATTGACAATCTTTATTTTCTTAAAAAACATTGTTCAGTTAATCTAAGATAGCAAGTTACTTAAGTTATTAGGCATAACGTGTTCAGAATAGTCTTTTAGAATTCAAAAAGTTCACTAGGACTGAAATTTTATTCTTTTTTATTCCTCTTATTGCCTATAGGCGTTTATGTGTACCCTTCTTCAAAGATCAGTTTTGCCATGGGCTTCTTTAATATCCTTTTCAAAAAAGTACCCTGTGCATTTTATTAGAAATCACCTATTGTTCTTGCTTACCGTTTTGCTACTTTGTGTTCCTTTTCATACAATTTTCCTCCTCTCACTTCTTTGTAGGTTCTCTGTTCATTTTCTAACTTCTTGTGCTGAACCCTCATTCACTTCTTTTCAAATGACGTATTTTCTAATATATACATTCATAACTAGAAACTCTTCTTTAAGTGATCATTGCATCCCACAAGTTATTATATGTACTATATTCACTGTCATTCAATTATAAATATTGTATGATATCTATTTTACTTTCTTCATTAGCTCATCAATTATTTAAAAGCCTATTTTTCAATTTCCAGCTCTAAGGGAGAGTTTGATCTCTTTTTTGTAGTTGGTGCCAAATTTCACTAAATTTATTTCCCTGAATTTTGTGCTACTGTTTTTGCAGCTTTTATATAATACTGTCAACTCACATTGATTAAGTGTTTACCTTATGTTATGCACTGTTGTAAACAGTTTACATGTCGTGTTAAAAGTCACTAAAGTCATGAGTACTATTATTACCTATAATTTACAGATGAGGATTCTGAACCCATAACAAGATAAAATAACATAGTACACCTAGCTCCTCTGCCCATGAGATTTCCCAGGCAAGCACACCGAAGTATATTGCCATTTCCTTTCCCAGGGGATCTTCCGGACCCACGGATCCAGCCTGCATCTCCCGCATTAGCAGGAAGATTCTTTAACATTGAACCACCAGAGAAGCCCGGTACATCGTGGTGCTGAGACTCAAACTTAGTCACTTCAACTCCCAGAGTCTGCATTTCTCGCTCTGTAAGAAATAGCCTCAAATCCAGCATGCATTTAAAAAAGAGAGATGTTCACATTTGTTGAGTGTGCATTTGTAAATACATCTGTAAGATCAACTTTGTTAGCTGAGCTATTTAAATCTATATTCTTTCTAAATATTTTGGTCTAATTAATTTATTAATTTCTGAGAGATATGTAAACAATATCCCTCATTTGGTCATTTGGATTATAGTTCTGTTAATATCATGTTCTTGTGGTTTTTGTTTTTTAGCTCATTTCAGTTCATAATGGTCATATCCTTTCATTAATGTCATAACTTTTTCTGACTTTAATTGACTAAACCACCTTTCTTTCTTCTTTTCATTAAAATTTGCGTAGCATATCACTTTGTTTTTAATTATGTGACACAGTACACATAAGTGTACATACATATACAATCACATGTAAGCATAAGTCTGTGTGTAATATGTCACTTTTTAGCTAGATTTTAATCTGACATTTTTCTTTCTTTTAATGGTTGAGTTTTACTGTAAATACTGATACTTGATATCTGTTTCTATCAATATATTTTTGTATTACTAATTTACCATCCTTTTGGTTGTTTCTATTTTTTGTTCTTTTTTGACTCCCATTGGATTGATCAGCTTTTCATTTCAACCCATCATCCTTTTATGCCTCTGGGGATTTCTAAACTATCATTGTACTTTTATTCTTTTAATTGTTAACCTTAACTTTTTAACGTGCCCAATTATATAATGAGGTGTTAGGATAATTAATATTTTTTATAGTTCTTCTGAACACTGCAAGGAGTTTAGGAAGGCTTAATTCTAGCCCCTTAAACACATCACTGTTGTTGAGAACTTTATTTCCAATGTTAGCCACTTTTTTAACATATTGCTTGTTATATCCTACTGCTTATTTGTAGAATCCGTTTTCCTCTTTTAAAGTTAGTAACCCCTTCAAAAAGAGTCTGAGGCAAATTATCTAAGTCTTTATATGATATAAAATATCTTCATTTCCCTTTATTCTTGTGTGATAGTTTGAGTATAGATTTATAAATATTGTTATTTTTCCTTCAACATTTAAAAATATTTTCCTGCTGCTGTTAGTTTTATTGCTGTACTATTATGGATACTTTCTTTTCTCTTTGGCATCTTTGAAGCTTTCCTGTTGTCTTTGCATTTCACATTTTCACTTTTTCACTTTGATGTGTCCAAGTGGGCCTGCTTGTTCACTTAACCTGAGGATGCATTTCATCTTAGATATCAGAGTTATTCTTTTATCTTTATCTATTTGGTTATTGTCTCTCTTTCATTCTGTGGTTTACTGCTGGAACTCCTGCTTTAGTTTTACAGTTTCAGAGCTTACATTTAAATATTTGATCATTTTCAATTACTTTTTACATGGTGTAAGTACAGTGGTATTTCTCAAGGTGACAACCACCTGGAAAGATCTTCTCTAAGAATTAAAAAAATCTGACCCCAAAAATGACATGATTTTGGGTCACTATGCATAAGTATTATCACAACAAAATTACATGATATGAGACACCAGGCTCTTTGATATTTTGATCTCTCTAAAAAGCATGGAATTATAAAATCTTAGTTCAGAGGTACTGGTTCTTTTATATATGTCCAGGTGTGTATGTTTCTCTATGGTTAACAGAATTGAAAGAAATTCTCATTGCTGTACTTTTGATAAAAGTTAAGGAAGCAGTATTGAAATACTAGGATCAAAACAGTTCAGTGAACTCTTAGCAACTTCAGTCACTAGTATGAGGGGTTCTAAGGAAATAAAAAACTCATTTGCATAGGCTGATTTCTTACAATGTCCTGATGCAGCCATGTTCTAATCTCTCACTGCTGTGATTTACAAGAAAGGAAAGAAAGTAATATATTTGGCACTTTCTCACCAAAACCATTGGAGGTTTATTTGAAATGTAGATGTATTGACTGGAGACATTTATGAATATCTGGAAATTGATGTCAAAATTTTCAAGTAATGAATTGTTGGCACAGGAGAAAGCACAAAAATTCTTTATAATATGTTAAATCCCAGTAAGTCATTCTCTGCATTTCTTTCTATATTGCAATATCAGATAAATGAGAAATTAAAAAGGGAAGTGAGAAAAGAGGATCCTGCTAAAAAGGTATCTTGGAGAATAAAGAATGTGGTAGGAATGCTCACAGAGAAACAAGAGGAATGAAAGGAAGAAGAGGAAAGCCAGACAATGGGATGGGAGGACAGGAAGACAGCTGGGAAAAGGAGAGACAAAGAAACCCAGAGGGCAAAGTATTACCATCCAGCTGCATTAGAAAGGATGCAGTCTGCAAACCAGGAATGCAATTTTAAATGGAGTTTAGGAGATGCTCCTGCCTGGAAAATTCCATGGTCATAGGAGCCTGGTGGGCTACAGTCCATGGGGTCACAAAGAGTCGGACATGACTGAGCAACTGAGCATGCTTGCTTTCTCTCTCTCACACACACAATCAATCAATAATATATCTAAAAGTATTTATAAAGTCTCAATCTTAGTAACAGTTTTCAGACTAAAAATCATATAGCCAGGATCTCAAGGACACTTATCCATCTTAAACTGTTAATCAGAAAAAATGGAATGTGAAAATAAAGGAGTTTAGGCAGAGAGGTTGTCCTTAGTGGAGTGCAGCCTAGGGCCCTCTAGGCCTGGGTAAGCTGAGGGCCCAGAGCAGGGTGGCCAAGCTCAGGTCCAGGCCCTGAGGCAGCAACAGCCCAGCCTTCCTGTGATCTTACCCCAGTAGAGCCTGCAGATCTCTGAGCTCTGGCTCCCGTTCTGTGGTGGCTGCTGTTCGGGGGTAGGTGGGACATGGCAGGTAGAGAAGAGAGGCAACACCCAGACACTGGAGAGGACATGAACTTGGCTGCCTCAGCCTCGGGTCACAGAGCATTGAGGATCCCAGGTCTGGAGTGACCTCTCTGACCTCTAGTAAATAAGACATCACCTTGCCCCACTTCTTAAGGGGCCCAAAAGGAGCAGAGAGTGGAAATGTTGGTGGAAATCTTTATTCCACCAGACCTTGACACTGAAGGAGGAAAATGATAGAACAGTATCCCACACTGGGCCAATACACAGCACCCACTACCCTTGGAGAAGATTTGCATTTATAGAAGGCCTGGGCATATAATATGAAGCAAGTGGTCTCAAGTTTCCCCATCGTTTCAAAAGAAAAGATTGTATTCTCCAACAGACATTTGCTAAGAAAATAAATTTGAAAGTCCCAGCCAAAAAAAACATAAATGCATAAAAGTGAATATGTGGAGTGACAGATGTATTAACTCATTTGATGGTCAAGGTGGTAGGATCTCTCACAATGTATAGGTATACCAAATCATTACCAGGTATACTTTAAATATTTTAATTTTGTCAACTATACCTCCATAAAGTTGAATTTTTTTTAATCTTATTTTGCTACACCTGGACCTTCTACATGTAAAGAAATTCTGACATCTGATAGAAAATCCCATGTCTTAAACATGCCCTTTTGAAAGAAAAGGAAAGGATAAATCATAGGAAAGAAATGTTTTCTGAAACTGACTTTTGGAAATAGAATTTTCAGACCATCTCTAGAAGAGACACCAGGAATCATCCATATCCATATTTGTTTATAGGTTAGAGGAAGTAGAGCCAAAGGCAATGAAGAAGGCAATAAAGAGGGATAGGATGGTTGCCTATGCCAAACTGGTCAGACTTAGGAGATATTTTCATATGATTCCCATCCCCCTGTGTGTGCATGTTATTACTAACAGCTGTATAGATAGCAAAACGTGCTAAATACTTTTTGGAAATATCTCACCTTTGTAGGTGTTATGAAGTGCCTGGCTTATGTTTAAAGTAGAGATAATAAAATAACACATTTTATAATTATCCTTTTGTTAACATCCATATGAAATTCCTATTTTGGAAATGGACAGGCTAAACCACCTCTTTGAGGAGTACATATTGCATGTATGAAGTGGTTCAGGGGACAAGGGAGAAGAAGGCAGGGCACAGGGGTCCATGTCAGTAGTTTCATAGTAAGACAATGGTGAAGGGATTGATTCCTTAAATTCTCTTTCTTATTATTCATTGTTAGTATATAGAAATGTAAGGGGTTTCTGTGTATGGATTATGTATCCTGCTACTTACCTAATTCACTAATTACATCAGTAATTTTCTGATAGTATCTTTATCATTTTCTAAGTATAATATCATGTCATCTGCAGAGTTTTACTTCTTCTTTTCCAATCTGGATTCCTTTTATTTCTTTTTCTTCTCTGATTGCTATGGCTAAGACTTCCAAAACTACATTGAATGACAGTGGCAAGAGTGGGCACTCTTGTCTTATTTCTGATCTTAGAGGAAATACTTCCAGTTTTTTACCATTGAGAATAATGTTTGCTGAGGGTTTATCATATATGGCTTTTATTATCTTAAGGTAGTTTCCTTTTATGGAGAAGGAAATGGCAACCCACTCCAGTGTTCTTGCCTGGAGAATCCCAGGGACGAGGAAGCCTGGTGGGCTGCCGTCTACGGGGTCACACAGAGTCGGACACGACTGAAGCAACTTAGCAGCAGCAGCAGCAGCAGTTTCCTTTTATGTGCATTTTCTAAGGTGTTTTATCATCAATGGATGCTGAATTTTGTCAAAAGATTTTTCTGTATTTATTGAAATTATCATGTGATTTTCATCTTTTAATGGGTTAATAAGATGTATCACATTGATTGATTTGCATATATTGAAGAATCCTTGCATCACTTGGATAAGCCCAACTTGATCACGGTATGTGTTAAGTTGCTTTATTCGTGTCTGACTCTTTATGACCCCCATGAACTGTAGCTTGTCAGGCTCCTTGTCCATGGCCTTCTCCAGGCAAGAATACTGGAGTGGGTTGCCATTTCCTCCTCCAGGGGATCTTCCCAACTGCTGCATTGGCAAGTGGGTTCTTAGCACTAGTGCCACTGGGTGCATAATCCTTTTGCTGTATTGCTGGATATTCTGTTTGCTAGAATTGTGTTGAGGATTTTTGCATCTACATTCATCAGTGATATTGGCCTATAATTTTGCTTTTTTGTGACATCTTTGGTTTTGGTAACAGGGTGATGGTGACCTCATGGAATGAGTTTGGAAGTGTTCCTTCCTCTGCAGTTTTTTGGAAGAGTTTGAGAAGAACAGGCATTAGCTCTTCTTTAAACGTTTGATACAAATCACCTGTGAAGCCATCTGGCCCAGAGCTTTTGTTTTTTGGGGGGAGATTTTATTAACCATTGTCTTGTATACCCTCTGCATTTCATTTTACTTTGCTGTGCATCTCTTGGGCAAATGAGTCCTAAGATTACACCATCTAGCCTTTCTAAACGTTAAAAAAGTTGCCAGAGCATGACAAAAGTAGAATCTGTAAACTACTTTGTGTTTTTAAATTTATAGAAAAGATTTTCTTCTGAAAATCACTTATAGAATTAAAATTAATTCATCTCTAAGCATTATAATTATACTTATCCCCAACAAGCACTAGAATTATTAAATAAAAGAGAAAGTGTTAAATAGACAATTCTGTGGTTGATCATGATGAAACAGAGAAGAACCTTGTAGGCCCTTCCTGGGGACAGACCCCGTGTACTCCCCACCTCTTGTTTGTAGAAAAGCTTTAGCCTTCTAGGCTTTCCCTGAGTTCCATATAGCAAATTGAATCAGAGAAGAGAAAAAAGTACATGAACAAAGGAAAGTAACCAAGCAAGACAAAATAATATTTTAGCCATAAAATAAAGTCAAGAACCTTTAGCTCCTCCTCAAGGACTATAGGTAATATCCTGAGCCATATTCTTGAGTTCTTTTGCAGATACTAAAAGCCCCACCTGTTGGAAAAGTTAAGTGCATGCTAACACCATCAAGTAGAGCCCAGAGTAGCTGAAACCAGAAGGCTGATGACTGAGATTCCCTAAACATTTCCCTTACCTCATCACTAGCCAGAAAAGTGCATGAGCTGATAACCTGTGACCCTCTCTTCTCACACTGTCTTTAAAAACCCTACCCTGAAAGCCAACAGGGAGTTCAGGTCTTTTGAGCATGAGATGCCTATTCTGCCTGCTTGGCCCTCCAATAAACTTTGGATTTTCCTTTACCACAACCCAGTGTTGGCAGCTTGACTTTGCTGCATGAGTAGACCCAACTTTGGTTTGATAACAATGATAAACTAAAATATTCCTAATACATATGATTCATAAGATGTGTTATGTTCATGGATCAAAATTATCCTTCATACTTTATCCTGTGCATGAAGTATTTGCCAGCATTGTCAGTCCACAAGAAATGACACTCAGAAAGTAAACCCCTCTATATTGTTAAATGACCTGGATGTTTGGCATGAAAACCTCCTTTTGCTCCTGGTCTTCTGTTTGCATAGGATGGAGGGAAGGAAAGCACCTCTGCTGTTCTTGGGGAACTTCAACTCCCTGTCTTTGGTTCTGAAGATGAGTAAACTCTTCTAAGGGTTGTTCTGCCCTATTTCTTTTCTTTTTTCTTTTTTTCCTCTTAATTTCCTGGTTATTTTCCCCTTTTTTCCTCTTCATTCTGAAATGCCAGCAGAGTCTGGGAAGCAGGAAATCACATGATTAGTATCCTGGAGGAAGAAAGATATTCCCATCCTATAGCTTCTTCAGTCTAGACCTGAAGTTCTCCGTGGCGGTTGCTTCCCAGAGCCAAAACAAACATTTTGAAAATTAATTCTTTTGACTGCTAAGATTCTGCTTAGATCATCTCAAGTAGCAGTACTTGAACTAAAGGGTCCTATTAGATGCTATTAGGGAATTCCCTGGTGGTGACGTGGCTAAGACTCTGCATTCCCAGTGCAAGAGGCCCAGCTTCCATTCCTTTTCAGGGAACTAGATCCCACATGCCCCACACCCCACACACTGGGATGAAGATCTTACATGCCAAAACTAAGCCCCAGGACAGCTAAATAAATAAATAAAATACTTAAAAGTAAATAAAATAAAATTAGGTGATACTAGTGCCGTAACCTAGTTAGTACACTGTAACTAAAGTTGTATGGAAAGGGGGGGGGGGAACCCTCACTTTCTTTTGGGACTATGTTAACTTTTTTGAAACTGCATTATTCTTTTGAGTGGATAAAACATTTAAGGTCAGAGCTGTACTAGAATATCCAGATTCCCTGCAGTTGGTTTTCTGCCACTGAAACCTCAAAACCAGATATTCTCAGCAGTGTACTGCATATATTACACAGGTGCATCAAAGATTTATTACTCTTCTTGGTCCACCTCTGGGGAGCATTTCATCATCGAAGAAAATAACTAAACTCATTTGAGCCCCTTTTTAATTTTTAAAATGAAAATCAATATCCATCAGGCCTATGTCAGAGTTTTCAGAGGAAGAAAACTAAGACAACTTTTGTGAAATTTCTTATTTCTTTAGGGGGGGGGGGAACCCTCACTTTCTTTTGGGACTATGTTAACTTTTTTGAAACTGCATTATTCTTTTGAGTGGATAAAACATTTAAGGTCAGAGCTGTACTAGAATATCCAGATTCCCTGCAGTTGGTTTTCTGCCACTGAAACCTCAAAACCAGATATTCTCAGCAGTGTACTGCATATATTACACAGGTGCATCAAAGATTTATTACTCTTCTTGGTCCACCTCTGGGGAGCATTTCATCATCGAAGAAAATAACTAAACTCATTTGAGCCCCTTTTTAATTTTTAAAATGAAAATCAATATCCATCAGGCCTATGTCAGAGTTTTCAGAGGAAGAAAACTAAGACAACTTTTGTGAAATTTCTTATTTCTTTAAACACAGTTATCAAGCCCTTAGATTACAGAAAACTTGAAATTTATTTTATATTAATAAAAAGAATCTACCAAATAGTTACCAAGCATCTAGTATTATGCTAGAGATTTATGCTGTCTACTACAGTTTAAAATACATGCACACATATGTAAGCATTAATATATAGTGTGGTTTTCCTTTCTGATATGTATCATTATTGATTCATCTTTGATAACTTTCACTGAGGAGAAGTTTTTAACCTAAATTGTGTCTCCATAGTGCACTCAATTTGGCTTTATGATGAAACTGACAAGTCGATTAGAAAACAACCACACTCATTGCATTTTCTTATTCTGTACATGAGCCAATCTACTGAACATAGCAGTTTTTTAAGATACAGAACTTTTAATTTTGGGGCTTAGTAAAGCCAAAACTTACTTTAATCACTGAGAAGGGAAAACCAGCTAATGGTTATAAGCTGTATATTATGTACTGGTTGAAGTGCTTTGTACATATTCATATTATTTAATCTATCTCTCATAAATCCTTACAAGGCCAGTACTATTACTATCTCCATTACCCATCTGGGGAAACTAACGCTGAGATAGTCAAATAACTTTCCCATGATACAGAGCTAGAATCTGAACCTAGGAAGTCTAGTTCAAGAATTAAATGCCCAACTACTATACTATCTAGTCAACCTCCCTAACTGGACACAGATAGAGTATAAGCAAATAAATGCACTAATTCAAATTAACTAGATGTAACTGAAGGTAAATAAACCAAAAATATGAATCTTTCTGTTCCTGATCTCAACCTTTCCAAAGTCNATAGTCAACCTCCCTAACTGGACACAGATAGAGTATAAGCAAATAAATGCACTAATTCAAATTAACTAGATGTAACTGAAGGTAAATAAACCAAAAATATGAATCTTTCTGTTCCTGATCTCAACCTTTCCAAAGTCATCTCTGTCGTGAGGAGTATTCTATCTATCTGTGTCCAGCCTCTCTGACAGAGACATGCAGAATTCAACAACATTCTCAAAATGTTGGCTTACAATTGGCTTCAAAGCTATTCCAAATATGTCAGACATTTGCTAATTATCATAACAAAAATACATGGAAATTCAAATTGTTTTCAAATTGTTATATTCCTTCTAAGTTGATATTTTATAAAATTTTTGCAAATAATAATAAATTGTCTCAGGTGAGCATTGATTTCTTAATGAGTTACCCTCATTATGAATATTAGAAAATAAATGAATAAATATATATGTGAAATTTGCCTGCATATTTTTCTTTTTTGTGTGTCTAAGGAACTGTCAATCACTTTCATTTCTTCAGTGTCATTTACATTGTGAAATTCCATCTTTTGAAGCTCTTGTCTCCTTCCTTGAGTCTTACCTCTAACTATCTCATGGAATTCTTCACCTTGATATCTAGCACACTTTCAAAATCAACATGTCATCATTCCTGAAGTTTCCAAATCTGCTTAGATCAGATATATTCTCAATTCTCATGAAGGGAAGCATGACTCAGGGTAAAATAAGGCTTTTAAAATGATATATTTTCTGATGACAAAAATTCAGATATGACTCACATTAGTCATCGAGTCCTACCACTGATCACCAAATTTAGAACTCATCCAACCCACCTGCTCGTTTTACTGATAAGGAGGCTCAGACTCGAAAAAAAACATGACTTTTCCAAGATAATCATGAATTTGTAAATGAGCTGCAGCTAGAATCTGGATTTCTATTTTTTTGGTAATTGCTATTATTTTTATACTGAATGATGAAATGAAATTCATATTTTATGGCAAGATGAGAAAATTTAAACATAAAGTTTTTCTTTGCATTTGGGCCTCTTCTCTTCCTTTGAGTGTGTGTTGTACATATGCATTAATCAGACCTCCTTAGGAGATAAATATCTTAATCCCATTAAGTTTCACAACTCTTTAGAAGATAACCTTCTTCCTTAAGGTGTAAGGGGTTCCATGACCCATGACCTCCTTGCTTTGTATGTGTAGATCTGAACTGTATCAGCTGTTAATAATATGCAACTTGACATCTAACCCTTAGGCTCAAAAACTTATATTACTGTGCTTTGACCTCTAATGGGCATCTCCTAGAGTATCAGTTCAGTTCAGTTCAGTCCCTCAGTCGTGTCGTACTCTTTGAGACCCCATGAACCGCAGCATGCCAGGCCTCCCTGCTCATCACCATCTCCCGGAGTTCACTCAGACTCACATTCTTCACAGTCCAACTTTCACATCCATACATGACCACAGGAAAAACCATAGCCTTGACTAGGCGGACCTTAGTCGGCAAAGTAATGTCTCTGCTTTTGAATATACTATCCAGGTTGTTCATAACTTTTCTTCCAAGGAGTAAGCGTCTTTTAATTTCATGGCTGCAGTCACCATCTGCAGTGATTTTGGAGCCCCAAAAAATAAAGTCTGACACTGTTTCCACTGTTTCCCCATCTATTTCCCATGAAGTGATGGGACCGGATGCCATGATCTTCGTTTTCTGAATGTTGAGCTTTAAGCCAACTTTTTCGCTCTCCTCCTTCACTTTCATCAAGAGGCTTTTTAGCTCCTCCTCACTTTCTGCCATAAGGGTGGTGTCATCAGCATATCTGAGGTTATTGATATTTCTCCCGGCAATCTTGATTCCAGCTTGTGTTTCTTCCAGTCCAGCGTTTCTCATGATGTACTCTGCATATAAGTTAAATAAGCAGGGAGACAATATACAGCCTTGACGTACTCCTTTTCCTATTTGGAACCAGTCTGTTGTTCCATGTCCAGTTCTAACTGTTGCTTCCTGACCTGCATACAGATTTCTCAAGAGGCAGGTTAGGTGGTCTGGTATTCCCATCTCTTTCAGAATTTTCCACAGTTGATTGTGATCCACACAGTCAAAGGCTTTGGCATAGTCAATAAAGCAGAAATAGATGTTTTTCTGGAACTCTCTTGCTTTTTCCATGATCCAGCGGATGTTGGCAATTTGATCTCTGGTTCCTCTGCCTGTTCTAAAACCAGCTTGAACATCAGGGAGTTCACGGTTCACATATTGCTGAAGCCTGGCTTGGAGAATTTTGAGCATTACTTTACTAGCGTGTGAGATGAGTGCAATTGTGCGGTAGTTTGAGCATTCTTTGGCATTGCCTTTCTTTGGAATTGGAATGAAAACTGACCTTTTCCAGTCCTGTGGCCACTGCTGAGTTTTCCAAATTTGCTGGCATATTGAGTGCAGCACTTTCACAGCATCATCTTCCAGGATTTGAAACAGCTCAACTGGAATTCCATCACCTCCACTAGCTTTGTTCTTAGTGATGCTTTCTAAGGCCCACTTGACTTCACATTCCAAGATGTCTGGCTCTAGATTAGTGATCACATCCTCATGATTATCTGGGTCGTGAAGATCTTTTCTGTACAGTTCTTCTGTGTATTCTTGCCACCTCTTCTTAATATCTTCTGCTTCTGTTAGGTCCATACCATTTCTATCCTTTATCGAGCCCATCTTTGCATGAAATGTTCCCTTGGTATCTCCAATTCTCTTGAAGAGATCTCTAGTCTTTCCCATTCTGTTGTTTTCCTCTATCTCTTTGCATTGATTGCTGAAGAAGGCTTTCTTATCTCTTCTTGCTATTCTTTGGAACTCTGCATTCAGATGCTTATATCTTTTCTTTTCTCCTTTGCTTTTCGCCTCTCTTCTTTTCAGTGCTATTTGTAAGGCTTCTCCAGACAGCCATTTTGCTTTTTTGCATTTCTTTTCCATGGGGATGGTCTTGATCCCTGTCTCCTGTACAATGTCACGAACCTCATTCCATAGTTCATCAGGCACTCTATCTATCAGATCTAGGCCCTTAAATCTATTTCTCACTTCCACTGTATAATCATAAGGGATTTGATTTAGGTCATACCTGAATGGTCTAGCGGTTTTCCCTACTTTCTTCAATTTCAGTCTGAATTTGGTAATTAGGAGTTCATGATCTGAGCCACAATCAGTTCTTGGTCTTGTTTTTGTTGACTGTATAGAGCTTCTCCATCTTTGGCTGCAAAGAATATAATCAATCTGATTTCAGTATTGACCATCTGGTGGTGTCCATGTGTAGAGTCTTCTCCTAGAGTATAATCCTCCAGATTTGCTTAAATAAAATTTTCCATTTCTTTCTTAGATAAACTACTAATCTTTCTGTTGACATAGACATACTGTGAGTCAGCCACACTACTGAGTGTTTTACTGGCATTATCTCATTTAAGCCTCAAACGACCTTGGAAGGTAAGCACTATTACCCCACATTACAGATGAGGAAAGACAAGCTCTGGAAGGTGAACTTGTTCATCCAGGTTCACACCCTGGAAGAGCCAGAATCCCAAACCTTGTCTATTTCACTCCAAATGCCTTGGTTGTAGTCAGTTTCTCTAGATTAGTGCTTCTTCTGAGTCACCTACTTCCTTCATGTGAATGAAAATTGTATAGACATAGACATACATTTGACCATAATCATTAAACATTTCATGTTAAAAGGCATTCCAGAATAGGACAAATGTATTAAAATATGTTAACTACCACATATTTTACATAAAGTCTATGAATCCTCAAACCGTTCCAACTTGTAAAATGTGTCTGCAAATGGTAAGGTAGCCAAGTATTTTATTATGCTTTGTGTTTTGTCAGTAATTGGGCATATCTATTTAAATTCTATTAAACTGTTTATTAAGAGGTCCAGTGTCTCTTTTCCTGAGTCATTACAGATATTATCACTATAAATCAGCACCTTTCAAGCTTAGTTTCATGACAACTCAAGATATATTATTTTAGTAGGTGTTCAAAAAATCTCAAAAATTATTTGTTTAGTTCATTTATATTTATATAGCTTTATTTTGGAAATCCACATATTCTTTATATTAATTTAAACTTGAACTGCATCAAGAAGAGATATAAGTTTTAAAATAGTATTACAATTTTTAAAAAATATTATTACAGTTGTAAGTGGGCTTCCCTGGTAATCATAGAAGGAAAAGCAAATAAGACAAATTAGTAAAGGGCCAGAATACCAAAAATAATTTAAATAGGCAGTAAACAATGTACATTTTCTCACCTACATGACGTCAAAGAGTTTGAGATACTCACAGAGGCAGCTGTGAAAACCTCTATACCTTTCTTACGGATGGTATAGTCCTGAGCGAATGGGATAATTTTGGAAACATGGTCCATCAAAAGTCCAAGTTAGACAGTGAATATAGTCACAAACGTGCAATTATATGTTATCATGGTCAAAATGCACCATGTGGGCCATCTACTCTCAATTGTTCAGCAATCCAATTCATCTCAATAAGACAATCTTAATAAAAGAATCAAGCAAACTATCATCTGGTTGCATCAAGCATAATAAATCACTAACGCTTTATTAAAAATGTCCTTTCCATTCTTCCTTTATGGATATTGCTTTAGGTCAGACACCATCACCTCTCACCTGAATTTTTAAACCTTTAATGGATCTCCTTATCTCCAATCTTATCAACATCATATTATCCTTTAATGACTTCTCATCACATTGAAATTAACTGAAAACTCCTCTTTGTGCTGTGCCCAGTGCGTTTTTTTTCTATCCATACCAGCCACCCTTTCAGGGGAAGCCTATTTTCCAGTCAAGTCAAATTCAGTGCTATTCATGGACTCAACATATTCTTTCTCCCTTCCTTTTATGTGACATTTCCTGAACAGAATGCTTCTCTTTCCATAACTTGGGTGATATTTCCTTTGACACACTATTCAAGATGTATCTTCCCCTAAGTAAGTCTTTCCATGACCTTCCCCTGGCTAAGATGGTCTTCTTCTATCCTCCCTTTGAACATCTACCAAACCATTTATTCACCAATAGCATTTACTATCTCCCCAATCAGAACAATTTCTTGAGGCCAAAACTACAGGTTTCCCTCACTATCTGAAAGTAGAGTTCCAACAAATCCTTCATAAGTTGAAATGGCATAAAGGGAAGAAGCAACAACCTTAGGATACATCTTGCTAACAGATGCACAAAATCAATCAAGAATGCAGAAGACTATAAGGAGCTGATGAAAGAAATCAAAGATGACACAAACAGATGGTGAGATATATCATGTTCTTGGATTGGAAGAATCAATATTGTAAAAATGACTATACTACTGAAATCAATCTACAGATTCAGTGCAATCCCTATCAAACTGCTGCTGCTGCTAAGTCACTTCAGTCATGTCCGACTCTGTGCGACCCCAAGGATGGCAGCCCACCAGCCTCCCCCGTCCCTGGGGTTCTCCAGGCAAAAACACTGGAGTGGTTTGCCATTTCCTTCTCCAATGCATGAAAGTGAAAAGTGAAAGTGAAGTCGCTCAGTTGTGTCCAACCTTCAGCGACCCCATGGACTGCAGCTTTCCAGGCTCCTCCATCCATGGGATTTTCCAGGCAAGAGTACTGGAGTGGGGTGCCATTGCCTTCTCTGCCTATCAAACTACCAATGGTATTTTTCATAGAACTAGAGCAAAAATATTCACAATTTGTGTGGAAACACAAAAGACCCCAAATAGTCAAAGCAACCTTGAGAAAGAAAAACGGAGCTGGAGGAATCAACCTTCTTAACTTCAGATTATATTACAAAGCAAAGACAGTATGCTGGCACAAAACAAAAATATAGATGAATGGAACAAGATAGAAAGCCCAGAGATAAACCCACACACTGAGGGGCAACTTATCTTTGACAAAGGAGATAAGAATATACAATGGCGAAAATATAGCCTCTTCAGTAAGTGGTTCTGAGAAAACTGGACAACTACACGTAAAAAAATGAAACTGGAACACCTCCTAAAACCACACACAAAAGTAAATTCAAAATGGATTAAGACTTAAATTTAAGGCCAGAAACTATAAAGCTCCTAGAGGATAAAATAGGCAGCACATTCCTTGACATAAATCACAGCAAGATCCTCTGTGACTCACCTCTTAGAAAAATAGAAATAAAAACAAAAGTAAACAAGTGGGACCTAATTAAACTTAAAAGCTTGTTCAAAGCAAAGGAAACTATAAATAAGGTGAAAAGACAACTCTCAGAATGGGAGAAAATAATAACAAATGAATCAACTGACAAAGAATTAATCTCCAAAATATACTAGCAGCTCACACAGTTCAATATCAGAAAAACAAACAACCCAGTTAAAACATGGGCAGAAGACATAAACAGATATTTCTCCAAAGAAGACATACAGATGGCTAATAAACACATGAAAAGATGGTCAGTATCACTCATTATTAGAGAAATGTAAATCAAAACTACAAATGAGATATCACCTCACAGTGGTCAGAATGGCCATCATCAAAAAAATCTACAAACAATACATGCTGGAGAAGGTGTGGAGAAAAGGGAACACTCTTGCCTTGTTGCTGGGAATGTAAATTGATACAGACACTATGGAGAATAATATGGAGATTCCTTTAAAAAAAAGGAATACAACTACCACAGTGGCACTCCTGGTAAAGAACCTGCCTGCCAACACAAGAGATGTAGGAGATGCAGATTCAACCCCTGGGTCAGGAAGATCCCCTGGAGGAGGGCATGGCAACCCACTCCAGTATTCTTGCCTGGAGAATCCCATGGACTGAGGAGCCTGGTGGGCTACAGTCCATAGGATTGCAAAGAGTTGGACATGACTGAAGTGACTTAGCATGTATGCATGCAAAACTATTATATGATCCAACAATCCCACTACTGGGCATATACCCAGAAGAAACCATAATTGAAAAAGACATGTACCCCAATGTTCACTGAAGTACTATTCACAATAGCTAGAATGTATGGATGTGAGAGTTGGACCATAAAGAAGGCTGAGCGCTGAAGAACTGATGCTTTCAAACTGTGGTGCTGGAGAAGACTCTTGAGAGTCCCTTGGACAGCAAGGAGATCCAATCAGTCGATACTAGAGGAAATCAACCCTGAATATTCATTGGAAGGACTGATGCTGAAGCAGAAGCTTCAATACTTTGGTCACCTGATGCAAAGAACTGACTCACTGGAAAAGACTCTGATGCTGGAAAGACTGAAGGCAAGAGGAGAAGGAGGTGACAGAGGATGAGATGGTTGGATGGCATCACTGACTCAATGGACATGAGTTTGAGCACATTCAAAGAGAGAGTGAAGGACCGGGAAGCCTGGTGTGTTGCAGCTCATGGGGTCACAAAGAGTTGGACACAGCTTAACGACTGAACAACAAAGGACATGGAAACAACATAGATGTCCATTAACAGAAGAATAGATTTTTTTTAAAAAGCTGTGGTACATACATACAATGGAATATTACTCGATCATAAAAAGGAACACATTTGAGTCAGTTTTAAACAGCAGAGCGAACTAAGGAAGAGAAAAAAAATATCATATATTGATGCATATATGTGGAATCAAGAAAGACGGTACTAATAAACCTATTTGCAAAGCAGCAATGAACACACAGACATAGAGAACAGAATTCTCGACATGCTAGGGGAAGGAGAGGGAGGGACAAATTGAAAAAGTAACAGTGAAACATATACATTCAGTTCAGTCATTCAATCGTGTCCGACTCTTTGTGACCCCATGAATCGCAGCACACCTGGCCTCCCTGTCCATCATCAACTCCCGGAGTTCACTCAGACTCACGTCCATCGAGTCAGTGATGCCGTCCAGCCATCTCATCCTCTGTCGTCCCCTTCTCCTCCTGCCCCCAATCCCCCCAGCATCAGAGTTTTTTCCAATGAGTCAACTCTTCGCATGAGGTGGCCAAAAAAGTACTGGAGTTTCAGCTTCAGCATCATTCCCTCCAAAGAAATCCCAATTACCATATGTAAAATAGATAGCCAGTGGGAATTTGCTGTGTGATGCAGGGAGCTCAAACCTGGTGCTCTGTGACAACTTGGAGGGGAGGGATGGGGTGGGAAGTAAGAGGAAGGTTCAAGAGGGAGGGAACATATGTATGCCTATGACTGATTCATGTTGATGTATGGCAGAAATCAATCTACAATATTGTAGAGCAATTATATTTCAATTAAAAATAAAAAAATAATAAAAAACAAAAAATTTTCAAAATCTAAAAAACAAAAATCAAGATTAATAAGCACAGATGCTCACAGACACAATTCAAAGTAATAATGGCTTGATGCTGAGATGCTGAGTGAAAGGACCTCAGCGGTGCCACTGTTGATGCTGGGCTGCACCCTGCTTCCATAGGCTACTACAAAATAAACACTCAACACGATTTTCATTTTCACATTTTACATAAAATTGAAAATCGTCTCAGCAAAAAGAGGTACTAATGAAGTCATTTGTGAAAAAAAAAAGTGGCATAAAGCAAACTTTAGGAAAGCGGGGGATACTTATATATTCTCTTTATGTTTCTAACCCAGTATCTAGCTGAGTGGCTAGAACATGGCAGATGCCCAACTGATGTTTGTTGAAAAGTGAATAAATGAAATAAATTAAAATTTCCCTAAATAATCTGATCTTAAGAATCACTCATATGCTAATTAAAAAGTGCCATTCCCCCACCCAACACCACCTCAAAATAGTACAGGTCCCTAAACTAATCCCTTGGAAATTCATATTAGCCATTTTGAATTAGGACAAAACATTATACACGTGGGTCAGGCATTCCAAGTGATTTCCAGATGGGCGAATGAGGAAGGGGGAGAATTACTATAGTCATTTAATCTCGAGAGGTAAGAAAACCTATGTCTGTACAAAGTATGTTTGTCTTTAGGCTTTCTTTGAGGAATCCAGGGGATTCTTCCCCCTTCCCCTTTACCTGGTACCTACCTGTGCTGTGCAAGTTAAAAGGAAAAAAGTGGGTTTTTTTAATTATATGAAAATAAGGGCATGGGGAGATTTCTCTGGTGGTCCAGTAGTTAAGACTCCATGCTCCCACCACAGGGGATGTGGGTTCAATCGAGTCAGGAAACTAAGATCCCACAGGCACGCATGTCAGGGCCAAAAAATAAATACAATTTTAAGATAAGGTCATGAGGGTAATCTCGCCTTAGCTCAGACTATAATCTCAGCAAAGGACCAGGTTGTGATTTCAACACTGTTTGTATTCTTTCAGCTAGTGTTTTCCATGTGGCCTAAAAATGCCGTGACTCAGAGTAGTTATTTGTAGAATTGCTTCAAAATTTTATCGAAACCACTGTAATTTCATATCGAGCATTGAAACTACCTGGTTTGCCTGCAAGACCACTTGCTTAGCGATTATACAATACTTGCTGGGACGTAATCTGTAATGTGTTATTCTTTAACTCTAGGAACACAAACTAGTTGAAAAGACATCTGTGCTCCACATTGCCACCTACTCAGCATATGTCACTCCTTAACAGTAATCTTTTCACCTTCACAACTCAGCAGAAACTTTTCTGTCTAAAATCACTAATAATCTCTGAATTGCTAAAAACCACCAAACTGCTTGGTCCCTATTAGCCTCTGAACTAACAGTGCAGGGCAAGACTTCTTTAACACTCATTCCTCACTGGCTTCCTGGTCTTCAAATTTCTCTCTCTCTCTTGCTTTTGCATCTCTTTTGCTAATTAATTCTTTTGCTTCTGCATTTTCAAAATATGCTTGCTTCCAATTTGGGATCTAAACATGTTGGCCTAGCAGTTAAGTTCTACTGCGTGTGTGTGTGTGTGTGCTAAGTCGCTTCAGTGGTGTCCTAGTCTTTGTGATACTATGCACTGTGGCCTGCCAGCCTCCTCTCTCCAGGCAAGAATACTGGAGCAGGTTGTCATGCCCTCCTCCAGGGGATTGTCCCGAACCAAGGATCGAACTACACCGTGGCAGAAGCTTCCATTGGGCAGTTTCAATCTAGACAGCTGGATTACTTGACTGTCTTACCTCTAAACCTCAGTTCCCTTGTCTGGAATTTTCTTCACCAACCATACCTCTTGCTATCGAAATAGGACCCTTTCTTCCAGATTCATTCTAAATACTTAACCTCTCCTCAGATCTTTCCTGTTCGCTCGAACTGGAAGGGTTGCAGCTCTACTGCAACAAAGTTCTTTCGTACCACTATTACCCTCTGCTCTGTCATTATTGGTGTGAATGCCTGCTCTTCCTTCTTAGAGATTAAAGTATCTGGAAAGCTGATATTTGCCAGCTCTCATTGAGTGCTTTCAATGTACTAAGCTTCTCAGATCCTTGTAACTCCACTGTGGAATGTGTGGTGTTTTACCATATTAACATTAGGGAAACCAGGTTTTAAGATGACGAAGTGATTGTTAAATGAAGATCTCAAGACAAAAGGTGATTGCTGGGCTCATGAAGTGGTGAACCTTGAGTCGCCCTGGGTTGGCCTAACTTCAAAGCCCATACCTTAAAAAAAAAAAAAGCTTTTATTTATTTGTTTGGCTGCACCTGGTCTTAGTTGCAGGATACGAACTCTTGGTGGCAGCATATGGGACCTAGTTCCCTGTCTAGGGATCAAACCTGGGTCCCCTGCATTGGTGGAGTGGCATCTTAGTCACTGGACCACCAGGAAAGTCCCCCCAGAGTGCGTACTCTTAATTCTAGGGACAGACTGTTTCCTCCACCTCGTTTCATATTAGTGTCCACTCCACATGCCTCATGACACTAGACATAGCTCCATGGGTGAATACGTTAATAGTGAGTGATGCCTTATATGTATAAGGTAATTTGCAGTTCAAAAACTTGTTGACAACCACTGTTTATTTCCATATGATTTCCCAAGAGCTCTGAGGCAGCTCATAGGACATATTATCGCCATTTCACAGAGGCTGAGCGAGTTCAGAGGTCTCCTGAAGTTCACACTTCTATTTAGTGACAAGAATAGGACTTCTGACCCATGACTTTTGCCTGAAAGTTCCATCAGCCTTTCTTTCAAACCCTCCAAGGGAAACTCATCAACGATCAACAAAGACTCAAAGTGTTATAACTCAATATACTGTTTTCTATTTGCCTTTTTTATTCTTTAAAAAAATATGATAATGAGGCTTAATTGTTGGTGTCTGTGGGAGGGGGAGAGGCAGTTTTGACAGTGCTGGTTAAACAGCCACAAATTTAGATTATCATCATATTGTTTTTGCCCTAACCCCATTAAAATAACTTGCATATATTAAACAAAATTCTGGGAACGGTAATTAGCAATTTAGCTATAAATACGCATGATTATTTTTAAGTCCACTAACATGCATGGGTCTTATCTGTAATTATATCTGCATTTTTTTTCCTCTCTCTTTCCTCTAGGAAAGCCACTTAGAATGCATTTGGGAAGTGTTTTAAGAAATTAATTTTAGTATTCTTTTCTTCCAGAATTTTCTTAAAAGTTTTATGGCTATAATTATTTTTTTCCTTCTCAAGGCAAGGCCATATATCACAACATACATAGTCATATTTGTTAACAAAATGCGAGATTCGAGGAATTAATTTTATGCCAGTTAAAAAACAGAACAAAAGCTATGCTGTATTTTCTTCTTTATTAATGCTTTTCATATACTTAAACAGTTTTGTATTTTGTCTTGTATCTGTAGTTACACTTAAGAGCATTGTACTCCCATTTGCTTCATAACTATCTTTCAAACTTCTGTGCTTTGTGATTATACGAGGTTAGTTGCAGGGGAGATAGAGGAGGATTAAACCCACCTACTCTGAGTGCCTTTTCTCAGTCATATGAAAATTCTTTGCAAAAATTATTTTATCTTATCTGAAAAGGAGCCTAAAAAATAATTTTCCCAAGACAACCCTGCCAGAAAGTGGCAAAGTCAGTTTCAAACCCAGGCCTGCCTCATTCCTAACCTTATGACCTTTCACTATGAATGACCAAGTGATTGAATGGTTGAATATTAAATGAAAAACCTCTTGGGTAAAACATCTATGTGCCTGATACCTAGTCACATGAATAAACAAACAAATGGGTATTTAGAGCTCAATGTACATCAGCTCATTTACCACCCCACCCAAAGAGAATATTTTCAAATAAACATTCAGGAATACACGATCAGGAAAATGTTTCAACAATAATGGGGCTTTTATAGGATTACTCTTTCCAACTTCAATAGTCTTAATACATAAGCAATTTGCCTAGAGTCTGTAATGCCCTTGGATTTCAAATTCAGGAGTCTGATCATTTGGGAACAGAAAATTAAACATCTGAAATATTGTTAAATAAATAGATTAAACTAGCTTCTTAGCCTCTTAGGACCTTTTAAGTGCTTTCACATAAAGTCCAAGAGATAGACAGACACAAGAATGATGTTCACTACAAATAAATATTATCTTAATTCCAAATTTAACTTTTACGGTTTGATCTAATGTTACATTTAGGCATATGGGGCCTCCCCGTGTGAAGAGCTTATACCAATTTAAACCAAATGCCTTATACAGTCAAGCAGGCAGTCTCATAGTAGTGATGTTTCTTCTGATATGTTTCATTCAATTTTTTTTTTTTAATCCATTCCTGCAGCCACTATGCAAACCTGTCTCCCATCACCGGCTAATTTAAAAACATTGTAATTCTTCTCCCTGATCTCAACCTTTCTCCCCACATCCACTCTTCGTATAAATGGCTACTAGAAGAAATTTCCCCAAAGACAGCTTTTATCACTAGCTCAAAACTTATCACAGTTCTCTAAAGCCTGGTATATAACAGACTCTTAAAGTCTTCAGCCCTCTCAGCATCCTAGTCTTTCATATCTCCCTGAATCCAGATTCTACATTAGTTTAAAAAGAAACAGAAAGAAACCTGCCATGCCCTATATGAAATACTCATTTTCTTATCTGTGCTTTTGTACATGCTAGTGATCCTAATTTAGAGTTTTTGAAATTGCTTTGCAAATTATCTATGACCTATTTTCATATGGTGTGCTATCAGTCTCCATTATCAGTCAGGATCCCAAAAGGAAACAGAATTTATCCCAGGTGGTTCAACTGAAAAGATTTTAATGAAGGAACTATTTACCAACATGCAGACAGAGTTAAGGAACAAACAAGATGGCAAGGTAATGAATGGTGAGAAGACAGTAATACCGGTAGAAACAAAGAGACAAGAAAAGACATGGCATTCCCACAGAAGCCCAGTTAAAGCTGGAGGCACGGAGCGCAGCCCGGAGGGAGTGACAGCCTGAAGGGATGCCACCCCAGCCAGCCCACAGGACCACACAGGATGTACAGAAGAAGTGTCTTTCTCCTCTCAATATCTTGCTACAGGCTTCCCCTTGGCCAAGCCCAGGATGAAAACAGCAGGAAAGAGAAACATGGACATACAATCTGTATGGAAGCTGGAAAGGCCAGCTTCCCAGGATGCAGGAAGGACACAGAACCCTGGCGAATGGATGGGGGTGGGGCAAGCGGAGAACCGTTTACTCAGCCCCCAGCTCAGCTGTAGCCTCCTGTAGGGTGGCAGTTTCTGTGATCACTCACATCTGCAGTGAGGAAACGGCTACAGGCCTTCCTGAAATCACAGCTATGTGTCACTTGGAGCAACTTTACATGGAGGCTCAGCTTTCTTACCTTTGGTGGTTTATTAGCTAAGTCATATCTGACTCTTGCAACCGCATAGACTGTAGCCCACCAGGCTTCTCTGTCCATGGGATTTTCCAGGCAAGAATACTGGATTGGGTTGCCATTTCCTTCTCCAGGGGATCTTCCTGACCCAGGGATTGAATCTGGGTCTCCTGCACTGCAGCTGATTCTTTACTGACTGAGTTATATGACAATAAAACTCAGTTTATAGAATTATTCTGAATTATTAAATGAAAAACATCTATAAAATATCTACACAATACGGTCTAAATAAATAGTAGCTACTATTACTGATAATGAAAATTAGTCATAAAATAAATGTATACATAATAAAATAAATTTTAAAAGATATTTTAATATAATAAATAAATAAATTTTAAATCTAATAATGGGCTTCCCTGGTGGCACAGATGGTAAAGAATCTGCCTGCAATGCAGGAAACCTGGGTTTGATCCCTGGGTTTGGAAGATCCCCTGGAGAAGGGCTTGGCAACCCACTCCTGTATTCTTAGCTGGAGAAGTCCATGGACAGAGGAGCCTGGTGTGTTACAGTGCATGAAGCCACAAAGAATCAGACACAACTGAATGACTAAGTATAGACAGTCCTATAATAATAAGTCTTGTGATAAACTGATTCTTCTAAAATGTCTTATAATAAAAGAATGAGGGGACTTCCTTCTTAGTCCAGTGGTTAAGACTTTGCCTTCCAATGCAGAGGGTGTGGGTTCAATCCCTGGCTGGGGAGCTAAGATCCCACATGCTTCACAGTCTAAGAGCCAAAACATAAAAGCAATATTGTAACACGTTCAACAAAGACTTCAAAAATGGTCCACATCAAAAAAAGAAAAAATATTAAAAAGAAAAGAAAAGAATGAGCCATCAAAGACAGGAATCCCTGGGTGTTAGTGGTCATCTTTGTAGCTCACCTCTATCCCACTTTCCTTGCCTTATAGGCTATGACAGGACATCTTCAGGACTTGGCAAGCAGACGATTTCATCTTACACTAGTGACTTGGATGCCATTTCTCTTCCTTCTACTAAGTAACAGACTGCTGCCCTGGACAGCAGTGACATCTACAGCCTCAAGGGAGAAGGGTCAGCACAAATTTTAATTTTGCTTTTGGTTTGGGGGTTTCAATACACAAACATTTTCTTTCCTCCCTGTCAGTTTGCATCTAGCTTTATATATGATACTTTTTAATGTGTTATGTAGTTGGACTAACTTTGAAATTTATAGTTCTTGTTTTTTGCTTATTTTGCTTTAAATCTTTAATTCAACCTCTTGGATTTAAAAAACAGCAAGTTAAAATGTGAAAAAAGTACTCTAGTTGTCACTTCTGTAGCACTGAAGATGTTAGAAAGAGGGTATTCTGCTCCTTTTTAGTTTCCTCTCATTGCAAATGTTCTTTTTTGATATTTTAAATAATAAGAAACAAGAATGCTAAGTAATAGCCAATAAAAATCTGTACACAATGTGACTCAAATGGAAAAAGGAACTCAAAATCTGAGAGGAGAATTTATAAAAATTCACTGGAAAGGAATGAGATTCCATCCTGATCTTTGCTTTGAGAGGAAAAAGAAATAGATGGAGGGATGGATGGATAGAAAGAAAGAGAGAAAGAAAGAAAAGGGCTTTATTCTTAGAAGGTCAAGTGTCTGCAATGGGCACGGTTTGATCCTCCTGAGATCAATTGTTTCAAGGGAATTTCTGTAATAGTAGACTCTCCTGACATTTGAATGTTGTGGTTACATTTGGGACCATAAAAATTTCCTACTCAGGCATCCCACAGAGAAAAGGTATCTATTCCTAAGTATACAAAATGGTATCTTCATTACTGAGACCTCAGTAGTATTTGTAATTTCCCTATGCCCAGGCACAGTCTCCAGAGGTCAAAGAGAACACCAAAGTCTATACCTATAATATAATTAGATCAAAATAGAATTGAAGGCTAGCCTCAGGTAGCTATTCCTAGTGGGAGTCATTCTCAGGACAAAAAAAGCTACTGTTCATGCCCAAATATTCTCCTTGGTCAAGGAGAGACTGACCAGATAGAATCAGAACTCAAGGGTCACTTCTGATTGGCTGCAGCCCAAAACACCACAAGAAACTCAAGAAGCTTCACAGACAAATAATTTACACAGCTAATTTAGGTGTTTGTGTTAGATAGATGAATCAAAGTCCCCTTCATCTTCTTAGGCTTGACTGATTTGGAATTTACAACAGCATATTGAGCCTCACTTCAACTATGCAATGGATAGAAGAAGAAAGTAAACCAAAGTGGGCCTTCTTTTATTTTGATGCTAGAAAGACAAATAGAATGGTGTCTGTAAATCGTTCAGACTAGGAGATCACATTTAACAACAATTCATTATAAAGAGATATATGGGGTTTCTGGCCAGGTTCCTTTCTTTGGCCCTTAGACAAGTTATTTCTTCGAATTGATTCCAGTTTCCTAGTCTGTAAGAAATAATACAAGATAAATAATTGCTAATATTTCTTCCAACTCTATAAAAAAGCTGTTCTATTATGTATCAAGAAGGATAAAAATATAATTTTATGAATTGTGCACTCATATTTCAGTGAAGCTGCATTTCAGGTGAGTCTGAGGCAGCCAAATGTATATTCAAAAACTTTAAAATCAGATAAAAAAAGGACTCAGCCAAAATCACGCCAAGTTGAAGAATCCAAGTCACAGAGAAGAAATAAATCCTTTCACCAAGAATAGCTCATATCTCAAGTTATATTGTTGATATATTCCACACCCATTTGTTAGATATATATCAAAAAATTTGGCTTATAGATAGATAATCAATAGAATGCTGGAAAATGACACAAATTTTTCAATCATGTTTTTTTAAAAAGAGAAACAACAAATACAAAAAAAACACATAAAAATCCAATGAAAAAATAAAAATCAGACTAGAGATAATACAGATAGCTTAACAAGAAAAAAAAAGAAGGATGAAAAACAGAATCCAAATACCTGTTCTAAGATGCTGCATAGTAATGAAATGAGCTGTGATATTTCCTTTTAGCTCCCTAGAATTTAAAAACCATCATCATTAATGAGCACAAGTTAACAATATAATAGAAACCATTTGCTGATGCTATAAATTAAAAACAAGACACACCAAAAACCTGTATTCAAAATGACTAAGCCATTTAGAAAGATTTCCTTAAAAGATGGAGACATGGAAAACATTTTCCACAAACCAAAACCGAATGCCATTCAGCAGTCAATAAAATAGAGAAAATCAAAGAAAAAATTGAGTAGCCAGACTGAGTGCATGAAACTTCATCTAAAGTAGAAATATCTACATAGGAGTTTCACTAAACAAAATACAACTCAAATACTTTCTCCACCAACAACTGGACGGCTGCCCAGTCTATTCAGTTGTGTCAACTCTGTGACCCCAAGGAGTGTAACCCTCCAGGTTCCTCTGTCCATGAAATTTTCCAGGCAATGATACTGGAGTGGATTGCCATTTCCTCCTCCAAGGGCTATTCCCTACCCAGGGATCAAACCTATATCTCCCGTGTCTACTACACTGGCAGGCGGATTCTTCACCACAGAACCATCTGGGAAGCCCAAACAACTGTATATCAGTAGCTTAATACGCTTTTCAGTTTTCTCTCTCTTTCTTCTTTTTCATTCTTATCCTATGACTTTAGAAAAAGAAAATGGAGCACATTCTTTGATGACGAGCTTATGCACAGTGGGTTACAGGCCCATCTCTTAACCTGAAAGTCAGTTTAGCAACTAGAAATGACACAGAGAAAATGGAGATCATGTCCTACTGGGAAGGAATGCCTTTCATTGTAGTATAAACTTAATGAATAACTCACCTGCCACAGAAGTATTTTTAGGTCATTATTCATTCAACAAATGCTTATCCAGTGCCTTCTAAATGGCATACAGACTGGACACAAAGGTGAGCAATGGAGATACACCCTTTAAGCTCATGGAGCTTACAATTTAATAGGGGATCAACATCAGTCAACCCTGGAAGAGGGAGGGCATGGTAACACTCCAGTATTCTTGCCTGGAGAATCCCCATGGACAGAGGAGCCTGGAGGGCTACAGTCCATGGGGTCACAAAGAGTTGGACATGACTGAGCAACTAAGCACAGCACAGCAACATCAATCAAACAATTTCACACATAAATGTACAAGTGAGTGATTACATCAAAGTGAGTATAGTGTTCTATGGGCATGTAGCAAGGAGATCCACTCTAGACAGAGAGATAAGACTAGTAGGAGGCTTTTTATCCTATTCCTGGAGTCTCATTCGTCAGCAACCAGGTGAGGAAAGTATTTCCAAGAAGAGAATGTCCTCTGGACACCCTTAAAGTCCAATCCTTTGGGTAGCCACAGACTATATACCTCTCCATTCAAAGCTGACACTGCTTTTCAACTGGCCTTGCTGAAAATGAGCTCAACATGTCATAAGAGATAGAGAAACACTTTGGCACAAACCCCTGTCATCCAACACCTTCAAACCAGAGCAGCTCAATTTTGGTCATTATCTATGAAAGATGCTGCAGCGGCATAGCTGGCTCTGCAGGGACCCAGGGGGACCCGCTGCCCTCTCCTCTACTGTATTCCTATGGTGACACAAATGTACTTTAAGAGCCTCAGTAAATAATTCAAGGGCAAAACTGATAAACTTAAACTTTCTAGAGCTGAGTCATACACATTCAAACACAAACTAAGTTCTAACTTCCAAAAGTAGAAGCTCAACATTGAAAGGCTTACAAAGTCAACCCAAGATTAGTCCACATCCTCTGTACCCTTAGAATAGTCAGCAGAGTACCCTAGCCATAATGGTCTTACTCATTACTTGAAGGTCTGTGATAAAAGGCTGGAAGAAGAGCCCAGGTCTTTCATCCCAGCAGGGGAATTGTTTTCTGTAGCAAGAAATGATGGGATGCTTAAACATACAAAACAGAAAATAAAATTAAAATAGCTTTAATAGAGAAATTGAGTCTAAATGATTTCATATAACAAACCTGATCTAATTTTTATTTTTTGAATGCATTTACTAATTCAAGAATGGGCTTCCCTGGTGGCTCAGGTAGTAATTCAAGAATAGTTTTAAACCTTCAGGAGCAGGAATGGGGCAAGGGAACACAGCTAGCTACCTTTTATTTTCAAAGGTAACTTTTCCAAAATAAAATAAGGAAACTTAACTTGTAATCATAATAAAGATTCTTTTCTAAATCCAAAAGCAAACTTGTTTTTCTCCTCGGAAATGAAAGCAGCTGAAGTGCAGGAAGCTACATTTTCTTAGTCTCTGTGGCACTTGGCAGAGTATTATTTCTCTCATATAAATAGCATGGAGTGATTATAATGATGTAGTTTTTATCCTACTCTTTATAACCACAGAGTTATCCAGGTAACTCTGTGCAAATACAAAGATGCTCTGCTCTACTCAATTGGCTTGTTCCAAAACAAGTATTCTATCACGAAGCCAAAGCAGGTGTTATAACACAGAAACACTGATGATAAGGTCGTTCTGCTTACTCACATAACCTGCAAAATCAAATCTAGCTTCCCTACATTATGGCCAAGACTTGCACAGACCTTTGTCATATCTACTAACACATTTGAGATCAACCAGCAAAGTACATAAGCTAACAAATGAAGGAAACAGAACAGCAAAATGCCAGACACATTTTATACCTCTTACTTTTTATTCTGATTGTAATTTTTTTAAAGAAAAGCACGCATACTTCTGCACATTTTCATTTTATTCCTGTGCCTGTTACGTTACAATTTCAAAATAATTTGAACAGAGATCCAAACTATGCAAGACCCTCAGTTCAGTTCAGTTCAGTCGCTCAGTCATGTCCGACTCTTTGAGACCCCATGAATCGCAGCATGCCAGGCCTCCCTGCTCATCACCATCTCCTGGAGTTNATGGGGTTTCTGGCCAGGTTCCTTTCTTTGGCCCTTAGACAAGTTATTTCTTCGAATTGATTCCAGTTTCCTAGTCTGTAAGAAATAATACAAGATAAATAATTGCTAATATTTCTTCCAACTCTATAAAAAAGCTGTTCTATTATGTATCAAGAAGGATAAAAATATAATTTTATGAATTGTGCACTCATATTTCAGTGAAGCTGCATTTCAGGTGAGTCTGAGGCAGCCAAATGTATATTCAAAAACTTTAAAATCAGATAAAAAAAGGACTCAGCCAAAATCACGCCAAGTTGAAGAATCCAAGTCACAGAGAAGAAATAAATCCTTTCACCAAGAATAGCTCATATCTCAAGTTATATTGTTGATATATTCCACACCCATTTGTTAGATATATATCAAAAAATTTGGCTTATAGATAGATAATCAATAGAATGCTGGAAAATGACACAAATTTTTCAATCATGTTTTTTTAAAAAGAGAAACAACAAATACAAAAAAAACACATAAAAATCCAATGAAAAAATAAAAATCAGACTAGAGATAATACAGATAGCTTAACAAGAAAAAAAAAGAAGGATGAAAAACAGAATCCAAATACCTGTTCTAAGATGCTGCATAGTAATGAAATGAGCTGTGATATTTCCTTTTAGCTCCCTAGAATTTAAAAACCATCATCATTAATGAGCACAAGTTAACAATATAATAGAAACCATTTGCTGATGCTATAAATTAAAAACAAGACACACCAAAAACCTGTATTCAAAATGACTAAGCCATTTAGAAAGATTTCCTTAAAAGATGGAGACATGGAAAACATTTTCCACAAACCAAAACCGAATGCCATTCAGCAGTCAATAAAATAGAGAAAATCAAAGAAAAAATTGAGTAGCCAGACTGAGTGCATGAAACTTCATCTAAAGTAGAAATATCTACATAGGAGTTTCACTAAACAAAATACAACTCAAATACTTTCTCCACCAACAACTGGACGGCTGCCCAGTCTATTCAGTTGTGTCAACTCTGTGACCCCAAGGAGTGTAACCCTCCAGGTTCCTCTGTCCATGAAATTTTCCAGGCAATGATACTGGAGTGGATTGCCATTTCCTCCTCCAAGGGCTATTCCCTACCCAGGGATCAAACCTATATCTCCCGTGTCTACTACACTGGCAGGCGGATTCTTCACCACAGAACCATCTGGGAAGCCCAAACAACTGTATATCAGTAGCTTAATACGCTTTTCAGTTTTCTCTCTCTTTCTTCTTTTTCATTCTTATCCTATGACTTTAGAAAAAGAAAATGGAGCACATTCTTTGATGACGAGCTTATGCACAGTGGGTTACAGGCCCATCTCTTAACCTGAAAGTCAGTTTAGCAACTAGAAATGACACAGAGAAAATGGAGATCATGTCCTACTGGGAAGGAATGCCTTTCATTGTAGTATAAACTTAATGAATAACTCACCTGCCACAGAAGTATTTTTAGGTCATTATTCATTCAACAAATGCTTATCCAGTGCCTTCTAAATGGCATACAGACTGGACACAAAGGTGAGCAATGGAGATACACCCTTTAAGCTCATGGAGCTTACAATTTAATAGGGGATCAACATCAGTCAACCCTGGAAGAGGGAGGGCATGGTAACACTCCAGTATTCTTGCCTGGAGAATCCCCATGGACAGAGGAGCCTGGAGGGCTACAGTCCATGGGGTCACAAAGAGTTGGACATGACTGAGCAACTAAGCACAGCACAGCAACATCAATCAAACAATTTCACACATAAATGTACAAGTGAGTGATTACATCAAAGTGAGTATAGTGTTCTATGGGCATGTAGCAAGGAGATCCACTCTAGACAGAGAGATAAGACTAGTAGGAGGCTTTTTATCCTATTCCTGGAGTCTCATTCGTCAGCAACCAGGTGAGGAAAGTATTTCCAAGAAGAGAATGTCCTCTGGACACCCTTAAAGTCCAATCCTTTGGGTAGCCACAGACTATATACCTCTCCATTCAAAGCTGACACTGCTTTTCAACTGGCCTTGCTGAAAATGAGCTCAACATGTCATAAGAGATAGAGAAACACTTTGGCACAAACCCCTGTCATCCAACACCTTCAAACCAGAGCAGCTCAATTTTGGTCATTATCTATGAAAGATGCTGCAGCGGCATAGCTGGCTCTGCAGGGACCCAGGGGGACCCGCTGCCCTCTCCTCTACTGTATTCCTATGGTGACACAAATGTACTTTAAGAGCCTCAGTAAATAATTCAAGGGCAAAACTGATAAACTTAAACTTTCTAGAGCTGAGTCATACACATTCAAACACAAACTAAGTTCTAACTTCCAAAAGTAGAAGCTCAACATTGAAAGGCTTACAAAGTCAACCCAAGATTAGTCCACATCCTCTGTACCCTTAGAATAGTCAGCAGAGTACCCTAGCCATAATGGTCTTACTCATTACTTGAAGGTCTGTGATAAAAGGCTGGAAGAAGAGCCCAGGTCTTTCATCCCAGCAGGGGAATTGTTTTCTGTAGCAAGAAATGATGGGATGCTTAAACATACAAAACAGAAAATAAAATTAAAATAGCTTTAATAGAGAAATTGAGTCTAAATGATTTCATATAACAAACCTGATCTAATTTTTATTTTTTGAATGCATTTACTAATTCAAGAATGGGCTTCCCTGGTGGCTCAGGTAGTAATTCAAGAATAGTTTTAAACCTTCAGGAGCAGGAATGGGGCAAGGGAACACAGCTAGCTACCTTTTATTTTCAAAGGTAACTTTTCCAAAATAAAATAAGGAAACTTAACTTGTAATCATAATAAAGATTCTTTTCTAAATCCAAAAGCAAACTTGTTTTTCTCCTCGGAAATGAAAGCAGCTGAAGTGCAGGAAGCTACATTTTCTTAGTCTCTGTGGCACTTGGCAGAGTATTATTTCTCTCATATAAATAGCATGGAGTGATTATAATGATGTAGTTTTTATCCTACTCTTTATAACCACAGAGTTATCCAGGTAACTCTGTGCAAATACAAAGATGCTCTGCTCTACTCAATTGGCTTGTTCCAAAACAAGTATTCTATCACGAAGCCAAAGCAGGTGTTATAACACAGAAACACTGATGATAAGGTCGTTCTGCTTACTCACATAACCTGCAAAATCAAATCTAGCTTCCCTACATTATGGCCAAGACTTGCACAGACCTTTGTCATATCTACTAACACATTTGAGATCAACCAGCAAAGTACATAAGCTAACAAATGAAGGAAACAGAACAGCAAAATGCCAGACACATTTTATACCTCTTACTTTTTATTCTGATTGTAATTTTTTTAAAGAAAAGCACGCATACTTCTGCACATTTTCATTTTATTCCTGTGCCTGTTACGTTACAATTTCAAAATAATTTGAACAGAGATCCAAACTATGCAAGACCCTCAGTTCAGTTCAGTTCAGTCGCTCAGTCATGTCCGACTCTTTGAGACCCCATGAATCGCAGCATGCCAGGCCTCCCTGCTCATCACCATCTCCTGGAGTTCATTCAGACTCACGTCCATTGAGTCCGTGATGCCATCCAGCCATCTCATCCTCGGTCGTCCCCTTCTCCTCCTGCCCCCGATCCCTCCCAGCATCAGAGTCTTTTCCAATGAGTCAACACTTCACATGAGGTGGCCAAAGTACTGAAGTTTCAGCTTTAGCATCATTCCTTGCAAAGAAATCCCAGGGCTGATCTCCTTCAGAATGGACTGGTTGGATCTCCTTGCAGTCCAAGGGACTCTCAGGAGTCTTCTCCAACACCACAGTTCAAAAGCATCAGTTCTTTGGCACTCAGCTTTCTTCACAGTCCAACTCTCACATCCATACATGACCACAGGAAAAACCATAGCCTTGACTAGATGGACCTTAGTCGGCAAAGTAATGTCTCTGATTTTGAATATACTATCTAGGTTGGTCATAACTTTTCTTCCAAGGAGTAAGCGTCTTCTAATTTCATGGCTGCAGTCACCATCTGCAATGATTTTGGAGCCCAGAAAAATAAAGTCTGACACTGTTTCCACTGTTTCCCTATCTATTTCCCATGAAGTGATGGAACCGGATGCCATGATCTTTGTTTTCTGAATGTTGAGCTTTAAGGCAACTTTTTCACTCTCCTCTTTCACTTTCATCAAGAGGCTTTTTAGCTCCTCTTCACTTTCTGCCATAACGGTAGTGTCATCTGCATATCTGAGGATATTGATATTTCTACAAGACCCTAAATGTGTAATAATCAACAAAAAACTTGCAAAGGCTGTAATAGTGGAATGTGTAACATCTTTTATGATGTCAACAGTGCTGCCAAGAAGACAAGAAGAGCCTAAAGGAGTGAATGAGAAAATTCATAGGATAAAAAGTCTTCATTAATTTCTGAGCAGGCTGCATGAATTCATTAATGCCAACAGATTAATAGTCTGGTCATATAAATAAAAAATTGCTGACACAGATTTTTTTTCTAAAGAAAAGTCATAGCTAATTCATCTTACAAAGTCAAATTTTCATTTTTACAAAATATATATGTATGGAGAATTTCCTTAATAATACCCCCAACCCTAAGTTATTATAGTTTCTCTGAAGCCAGATTCCCAGATAATAAAACATACAAACTGTGGAACTAAAACTTAGATATTTATCTATAGTGCTTATTCTTAGTTGCAATGAATGAATGTACTAGAGCAGCAGAGTAAGGGCCAAAAGAAGGGCAGGCTACATTTTGGAATGAGAGAGAAGGAATGTTCTAGAAATGTATCTGGACAAAGTGGACTCACTCAGGGGATCCAGATGATAAGCACCAGGGGGACTAAAATGTGGTCCATCTGCATGTCTCAAAAAAGGAAGTTTTTCATCTGGAACCTAAAATGTGCATGAAAGCACCTGAAAATCAAACCAGGAGAGAGTGATTTTCAAGAACTAGAGTTAGATGGGGGAAAAAAGTGAACTGTAAACAGATACCTAAGCCCCAGGAAGTAAAGCTAAATTATAGCTAATTATAAGATTCCACAAGGATGGACTGAACAAAGAGACTGTGTGTAGTTGATAAACGCATATCATATCTGGAGAGTTCCCTGAAGTAAATCCATTCACAAATAATACTAGCCATGTTGGAGATAGTACAAAACTTTCTAGAGACCCATCAGCAGAAAGTTTCCTGACCACAGGGCTCTGGTCCTTAAGAAGCGCTGGAACTCCCTGGTGGTTAGAAAGTCACCGGGGACAGCAAGGCTTTGGGTGTCTGTCTTGGAGAGGAAAAGGAGGGGGCTGGCACTGAGGAACTGTGTAGAGTTTGTCCTTCTCTTAACAAATCCCACTCTGTATTTAGTGCTTCCCTGGTGGCTCAGTGGTAAAAAATCTGCCTGTAATGCAGGCGATCAGGGTTCGATCCCTGGGTCAGGAAGATCCCCTGGAGGTGGGTATGGCAATCCATTCCAGTGTTCTTGCCTGGAGAATCCCATGGACAGAGGAGCCTGATGGGCTACAGTCCATAGGGTCACAAAGAGTTGGACATGAGTGGAGCAACTAAGCACACACACACACCCTCTATTTATATCAAAATCATCATCATCACCACCTCCCTCATCTCCAAGCCTCTTGTTCACACTCTTCCCAGCTCTGTCTAAACCTGCTCCAAACACACACCAAAGTTATTAAGAACTGGAAGAACAAATAGTTTGCCCAACTGCACAATCATCTGTCCTAAAAGGTCATTTAAACATTTAATCAAACTTGCAGCCCTCAGGGAAGATATGACTCATGCAGCTAGCATAGTGAGCTGAAGTCAGGCTTTGCATCAGCCATAGAGATGATGCAGACCGATTCCACCATGCAGTAACATTTTCTGTCATGGGGTTGGGGAGAAAAGGCTAAACAGTTTTCTGGGTTCCACTGAATTAAAACTTCAGACCCATTAAGGCAATGCCTCTGGGACGCATCAAGCCAGAATTCCCAGAATACTGGCTGTGTGTTGAGGTGTAAATGAAGACTTCTGAAAAAGGGAGGTGTAGGTGGGGATCCAAAATCAATATGTATGATTTGTTTTTCTGCTTCTCTGATAAGCTATACCATGGCTCCCTTTCACAGGTACAAATTCACCAAAAAAGCCTTCTGTTTCATAAAAATAGCTCAGACAAATGACACTCCTCAGGGTGCTGAGCCCAGAACTGGCAGCCAGCCCATTCTCCAGGCTCTAGTCAGCTGCTACTTTTCTCTTTCACAGCTATCAGCCTTCGTCAGACCTACACCTTCACTCTGACTAGGGACAAAGAGAAGATCAGTGGAATTCCTTCTGTGTGCCACTAATAAGCCTATTTAGAGTCAAAGAGAAAGCCTCATTTTGCAACAAATAAAGCCTTCACCAGTTCTACTGAATCAGTAAAACCGAAATGTGGCTGTGTGCTCCTGTCCTCATTTTACATCAGTCTGAGAGGTGACTCTTGGCAAAATGTGGAAGTGATGACCTCTAAGTTTCCTTTCTTCCCTGATATCCTCTGATTCTCTGTGGGCTAGTGGGATTTGAATCTTATTTAAAGGATCACAGGTTCTGATGGAATCCTGAGCCCTTCTTCAGTTTTCATCTCTATGTTCTGCTGAATCAGCATATTTGGAATCTTGGCTCTGTCTTAGCAAAGAACAGAATGTTGCTCCCACCAAATAGCTTAGCTGGCATTGTCTACCTTTTTCTGGAAGAGATCTGGGTAGGAGACAGATATAGAAAATATTCTCATTTCCCACAGAAGGCCAGGGAAAGCCCTCTGAAGTGTTTCAGGATCCAGGAACAAAAAGGTCCTTAAAGAAGGATATTAATCACTTTCCCAAACAAAACTACAGCTCTAAACATTTGACCACAGTGATGTAAGCAAATAAATCTGCAGCTAGAAGGTTCTGCATGGGCCAGTAGGGAAAGTAACATGGGGGTGAAATGACATCAACTATTGGTCAGAATACTAACTCCTTTCCCAACAAATAGTCACATCCCAGTTCAGCCCAGTGTTGGGATGTGTAGAGAGGTGCATAAAAACATAAGTACCACTTCTAAAAGCAATGCAAGTTCTACATTTAAGCTCAATGTTTTAGCCGTAGAGCATTTGGGGTAATATAAGAGAGAACCACTGTGAAAGTGCTGCACTCAATATGCCAGCAAATTTGGAAAACTCAGCAGTAGCCACAGGACTGGAAAAGGTCAGTTTTCATTTCAATCCCAAAGAAAGGCAATGCCAAAAAATGCTCAAACTACCGCACAAGTGTACTCATCTCACACACTAGTAAAGTAATGCTCAAAATTCTCCAAGCCAGGCTTCAGCAATACGTGAACCGTGAACTTCCAGAGTTCAAGCTGGTTTTAGAAAAGGCAGAGGAACCAGAGATCAAATTGCCAACATCTGCTGGATTATGGAAAAAGCAAAAGAGTTCCAGAAAAAAATATCTACTTCTGCTTTATTGACTATGCCAAAGCCTTTGACTGTGTGGATCACAATAAACTGTGGAAAATTCTGAAATAAATGGGAATACCAGACCACCTGACCTGCCTCTTGAGAAATCTATATGCAGGTCAGGAAGCAACAGTTAGAACTGGACATGGAACAACAGACTGGTTCCAAGTAGGAAAAGGAATACATCAAGGCTGTTTATTGTCACCTTGCTTATTTAACTTCTATGCAGAGTACATCGTGAGAAACGCTGGACTGGAAGAAACACAAGCTGGAATCAAGATTGCTGGGAGAAGTAACAATACCCTCAGATACGCAGAATATGCAACATGGATGAATCCCCAAAATATGCTGAGCAACAGAAACAAGACACCAAATTATGCTTACTGTATAATTTCATTTATATGAAGATCCAGAACAGGCAAAACTATTTTATGGATTTAGATTTCACAGCAGTAGCTTCTTGTGGGAGAGGAAGCTGACTGGGAATGGACAAGAAGGAATTGTCTGGGAGGAAGGGAAAATTCTATCATCTGGAAAATGTTAATTAGATTTACATGAATTTTTCAAAATCTTCAAATTATACCTTTAAGCTTTTTTGCATTTCACTGTGTAAATTTTGCATTAATACAATTTTTAAAAAGGAAACTTTGTCTATGCATGATTTGCTCTAAGACCAGTTCTTTCTGAAAAACTAACAATGTCACTGCAAGCTCAAACAAGGTGCTTTGTTCATTTCTTTCAAGGCTTTGGTTTTGCACTGGTACCTGATTTTGACCATATTGTGTACAATCAATTAACAAATGTTTTTGAAGCATTACTAGTTGTTTCTCTAAATTATTTGACTTTTGTCACACTTTTCTACCACTTGATGAATAACAACTCTTTCTGTCAAGAATCTGGTAGCAAGAAGTATTTTTAGTGAAGGTTGTCCTTTCCTGAGGCATTAATTATCTCTGAATATCCTGCAGTTCAGTAATAAATCTCTGCCATTAAAGCATAATTTCCTATGTCCTTGAGCTTGGGCAGTTTTCACCTCTGTATTTTGATTTGCAAATCTAAAACAACTTCTCCTTTTTTGCATTTCTAATTCATTCAATAAATACTTATTGCATAGCGACCATGGGTCAGGTGGTGGGTGAGTGTATGCAGGGTGGTAACCTAGATAGCATATTAAAAGGCAGAGACATTACTTTGCCAACAAAGGTCCGTCTAGTCAAGGCTATAGTTTTTCCAGTGGTCATGTATGTATGTGAGAGTTGGACTGTGAAGAAAGCTGAGCACCGAAGAATTGATGNAACCTATTCAAAATCAGAGACATTACTTTGCCAACTAAGGTCCGTCTAGTCAAGGCTATAGTTTTTCCAGTGGTCATGTATGGATGTGAGAGTTGGACTGTGAAGAAAGCTGAGCACCGAAGAATTGATGCTTTTGAACTGTGGTGTTGGAGAAGACTCTTGAGAGTCCCTTGGACTGCAAGGAGATCTAACCAGTCCATTCTAAAGGAGATCAGTCCTGGGTGTTCTTTGGAAGGAATGATGCTAAAAAGCTGAAATTCCAGTACTTTGGCCACCTCATGCGAAGAGTTGACTCATTGGAAAAGACTCTGATGCTGGGAGGGATTGGAGGCAGGAGGAGAAGGGGACGACCGAGGATGAGATGGCTGGATGGCATCACTGACTCGATGGACGCGAGTCTGAGTGAACTCCCGGAGTTGGTGATTGACAGGGAGGCCTGGCGTGCTGCAATTCATGGGGTCGCAAAGAGTCGGACACGACTGAGCGACTGAACTGAACTGAAGAGAGAAAAAGAGTCATTTGAATGGCCTTTATGAAAGGTACATATACCAATAACCACCTCCACCACCAAAATTAAAGGTAGGAAAAATTAATATTTAGCAAAAATTGTTAGAGGTTAAGTTACTTGCCCAGGATCACACAGCTAAGATGCAGTGTCTGAGTGTCTACCAATGAGGCTAAGAATTTTACTAGACACAGAAAACACACTAGATGGAAACATTTAGTTCCTTAGGTCTTTTGATTTAGTTGATAAACTTATAAGCACTTTGAACAGGTTTTCACTTACACTGCAAAGAAAAATGCTTAGCTGAATTACTGTTTGTCTGGGTGGGAAGTAGAACACCACCACCATCTGTAAAATAACATTTTGGTAGACTAGAGGGCATGCTGCTTAAAGGAACTCAAAGGTGAATTAATATGACAAATTAAGGAGCATTCTCCTATACTTGTGTTTTATAGAAACATGTCTCAGTGAAAGATTGCTGAAAAGCTGTATATCATTTCAATTTTAATAAATCAAATCACATTTTACATTTACTGACTGGGAAGTCAGTATTTAAGAAGTCTTTGGTGAATCCATTTAATATCAACAGTTTGTCTTTATTGCAAATATTAACCTCAGAATCTATCTTAGAATTTTAATTTTTTCATATCTTCTTAAAATGTGGCATGCTCATGTCATATTAAATAAATCATTCCCACTTTTTGATAATACATGGTATACTTTCAGCTGCAAATAAGAGAAAACCCTATGCAAAATGGCTTTAAAATTGAGAGAGTTTATAATTATCTCATATCACAAGAATGAATTAACCAGTCCTTATCTCAGAACACTCTATTGCATGGTTCTGGTCTAGAAGAAAGGGAAATTGCCATTGGATAAGTTATAGTACCTGCTGTACTCGCTGTATAGCAATCAATATGCTTTATGGGTATTATCTCTTCTAATTGTCCTACGTAATATTATCATATGTTAGTCTGGACACTAGGTTGTTAGCTAAGGATGGAGAAACTTAATTAGAAAAGTCTTGAACTATCTCACACACCTGCAGGAAAGCATGGTTAAGGTGATGATCACACTCAGAATTCTTCCTATTTGTCATCTCTGTTCCAGCTACTTGTCAATATCATCATCTCAGACCAACTTTCTCCTCTCAGTGAAGAACTTGACAATCTCCCCAGCCTCACTTCTCACAGCCTCACCACCTACTCACTCTCAAGGGAAAATTATATTCCTCCTTCAGCTCCAATTCTAAATATCCTTTGGAAGGACTCTGACGGTCCAGCTTGGTTCAAGCACCCAGCCTTGGAGTCGTCAGTTATAGTTGCAGAGACATTAGGGAGGGAATTAAGGTCTCAGGTTGTGGATCAGAAATTTGATCTTAGGGGGGCCACTCATGGATACTGAGGATAATTCATAGAGATTTAGAATTCTAGGGTCCTCTCCTTCAACACATTCCCTTAAAGCTGAGTCTCTCAAGATCTAACTCAGGCCCCCTGCATTTTGCTGTCAACAAAATGACTCGATCTATTTCACTCAGTTTCATTTATTGGCCACTGACTCCCAAACTCCTCTTTACAGCAAACGTCTTTCCTCAACTTTACACACATATAATCAACAAACTGCTTCCCAGATATCTGTAGCTGAATATCTCACAGGTTCCTTCTATTCAACATATTCCACACAGAAGTCATCATCCTCTCCTTCCCCTTCTTCCCCAATCATTCATTCAAATTTGATCCTCTCAACCACTCAGATTCTCACTCAGATTTCCCAATCCCAGATCAACTTGTCATCCATAATTTTCCACCCCTTAAATACTCAATTAATTGCCAAGTCTTAAATCTCTCTCTTAAAATATCTCATATCCATGCACTCCTCTCCACCACCCCCCCACACCAGTGCAGATACAGTCATCATAACCTGGGCCACTGTCATCCTTGGAGGAATTACTGTAATACCCAACTGGTCCCCTTCCTCCAGGGTTATACCTTGCCGGTGTTATGCTACAGCCAGAACAATCTTTCTAAAATGGAAATCTGATTGTGTCACTGATCTGCTTAAAACCTTTCTGTTTTGCTTTTCAAAACAAATGTGAACCTTTTGCCTTTCAAAACAAATGTGAACTCCCTGATGAAGCCTATAAAAATCTTATTTGACCTGTCCTTTTCCTATTCTTTTCTCCTACCCTCTAGGCTTCCCTGGTGGCTCAGATGGTAAAGCGTCTGCCTGCAATGTGGGGGGCCCGGGTTCGATTCCTGGGTCGGGAAGATCCCCTGGAGAAGTAAATGGCAATCCGCTCCAGCACTCTTGCCTGGAAAATCCCATGGACAGAGGAGCCTGATAGGCTACAGTCCATGGGGTACCACTTCCCAGGTGGCACTAGTGGTAAAGAACCTGCCTGCCAGTGCAGGAGGTGTAAGAGACTTGGTTTCGATCCCTGGGTCAGGACGACCCCCTGGAGGAGGGCATGGCAACCCATTGCAGTATTCTTGCCTGGAGAATCCCAGGAACAGAGGAGCCTGGCAGGCTACAGTCCATGGGGTCACAAAGAGTCAGACACGACTGAAGTGACTGAGCACACACCCTCTACCACAGCCATACTGATCTTCAGTTCCTCCAACTGTCATCCTCTCTCTAGTCTACTGGCCTTTGTGCTTCCCTCTATTTGAAATAATGATCCTACTGATCACCTTTGTCCTGTCTAAATCCTGCATATCTTTTAATCTCAACTGAAATGACATCATTCTTCTCCCTGTACAACATGAGGTCTCCCTGGTACATACTCTCATTCACCAGTCATAACACATCTCATTGCTTGGATGTAGCCTAATTATTCATCTTCTTAATCAAACTATTTTTTTTCACTAATGTGCCCCCAACATCTAATAGTGCCTGATTAAAAGTAAATAATAAATAAGCTGGATTCAATTCATTCACTCATCCAATTGGTATTTTAAGCAATGGCTCCCCACTCCAGTACTCTTGCCTGGAAAATCCCATGGATGGACGAGCCTGGTGGGCTGTAATCCATGGGGTTGCTAAGAGTCGGACACAACTGAGTGACATCACTTTCACTTTTCACTTTCATGCATTGGAGAAGGAAATGGCAACCCACTCCAGTGTTCTTGCCCGGAGAATCCCAGGGATGGGGAGCCTGGTGGGCTGCTGTCTATGGGGTTGCACAGAGTTGGACACAACTGAAGTGACTCAGCAGCAGCAGCAATGGTGCCTAATGTTATCCTAAGCGTTGGGATGCAACAGAGAACAAGACCAAGTCCCTTCTTTGTGAAGTCTGTGTTCTCGTGGGGAACAACAATAGACTAATAAAAAAATGACAAATAACCACTTTTAAATTGAATGAATAAATACATTCTTAACTGATATTTTCCATTGTATTTTCCAACTGTCCTTTCATTATTCTGTTAGATAGAATAACCCTCCAGAATAGTATAAATGTAGGTATTTAAAATGCAACAGTACATAGTCATGGCTTTTATAATCATGAAACCAAATATTCCAGGTAGATTTGACTGAAAGACACAGGCCTATATGTGTTTATAGAACTATATTCTCATCTCTGTATTAGCAGTGCAGTCAGAAATTTAAAGACAGATAAACTACCAGAAAAGTAAATTTTATTCTTAAAGACTCTTTTAATACAACTGTTTATAATAAGCTTTTCCTTTCATTAAAAATTGCCATTCCAAGAAATAACATATTTGTCAAATTTATGCCAAGCTAGGCCCCAACAAGACTGTGGTCTGTGTGATTAGACTGACTAGTTCTCTGTGATTATGATTTCAGTATATCTGCCCTCTGATGCCTCTCACAACACCTACCATCTTACTTGGGTTTCGCTTACTTTGGACATGGGGTATCTTTTCCTCATGCCGCGTGAGGCCACCCAAGGCAGTCGGGTCATGTTGGAGAGGACTGACAGAATGTAGTTCACTAGAGAAGGGAATGGCAAACCACTTCAGTATTCTTGCCTTGAGAACCCCATGAACAGTATGAAAAGGCAAAATGATAGGATACCAAAAGAGAATCTCCCCAGGTTGGGAGGTACCCAATATGCTACAGAAGATCAGTGGAGAAATAACTCCAGAAAGAATGAAAGGATGGAGCTCAATACCCAGTTGTGATGTGACTGGTGATAGAAGTAAGGTCCGATGTTGTAAAGAGCAATATTGCATAGGAACCTGGAATGTCAGGTCCATGAATCAAGGCAAATTGGAAGTGCTCAAACAGGAAATGGCAAGAGTGAACGTCAACATTTTCGGAATCAGCGAACTAAAATGGACTGGAATGGGTGAATTTAACTCAAATGACCATTATATCTACTACTGTGAGCAGGAATCCCTAAGAAGAAATGGAGTAGCTATCATGGTGAACAAAAGAGTCCGAAATGCAGTACTTAGATGCAATCTCAAAAATGACAGAATGATCTCTGTTCATTTCCAAGGCAAACCATTCATAACACAGGAATCCAAGCCTAGTCCCCAACCAGTAATGCTGAATAAGCTGAAGTAGAACAGTTCTATGAAGACCTACAAGGCCTTTTAGCACTAACACCCAAAAAAGATGTCCTTTTCATTATAGGGGAATGGAATGCAAAAGTAGGAAGTCAAGAAACACCTGGGGTAATGAGCAAATTTGGCCTTGGAATAAGGAATGAAGTAGGGCAAAGGCTAATAGAATTTTGCCAAGAGAATGCATTGGTCATAGCAAACACCCTCTTCCAACAACACAAGAGAAGACTCTACACATGGACATCACCAGATGGTCAACACTGAAATCAGATTGATTATATTCTTTGTAGCCAAAGATGGAGAAGCTCTATACAGTCAGCAAAAACAAGACCAGGAGCTGACTATGGCTCAGATCATGAACTCCTTATTACCAATATCAGACTGAAATTGAAGAAAGTAGGGAAAACCACTAGACCATTCAGTTCAGTTCAGTTCAGTCACTCAGTCATGTCCGACTCTTTGTGACTCCATGAATTGCATCACGCCAGGCCTCCCTGTTCATCACCATCTCTCGGAGTTCACTCAGATCACATCCATCAAGTCCGTGAAGCCATCCAGCCATCTCATCCTTGTTCGTCCCCTTCTCCTCCTGCCCCCAATCCCTCCCAGCATCAGAGTCTTTTCCGATGAGTGCAACTCTTCGCATGAGGTGGCCAAAGTACTGGAGTTTCAGCTTCAGCATCATTCCTTCCAAATCAATATGACCTAAATCAAATCCCTTATGATTATACAGTGGAAGTGAGAAATAGATTTAAGGGCCTAGATCTGATAGATAGAGTGCCTGATGAACTACGGATGGAGGTTCGTGACATTGTACAGGAGACAGGGAGCAAGATCATTCCCATGGAAAAGAAATGCAAGAAAAGCAAAATGGTTGTCTGAGGAGGCTTTACAAATAGCTGTGAAAAGAAGAGAAGTGAAAAGCAAAGGAAAAAAGGAAAGATATAAGCATCTGAATGCAGAGTTCCAAAGAATAGCAAGAAGAGATAAGAAAGCCTTCTTCAG
>SJYX01006724.1:116533-128913 GCA_006410675.1 Oreotragus oreotragus | reverse complement strand
TGTGAGAGTTGGACTGTGAAGAAAGCTGAGTGCCGAAGAATTGATGCTTTTGAACTGTGGTGTTGGAGAAGACTCTTGAGAGTCCCTTGGACTGCAAGGAGATCCAACCAGTCCATTCTAAAGGAGATCAGTCCTGGGTGTTCCTTGGAAGGACTGATGCTGAAGCTGAAACTCCAGTACTTTGGCCACCTCATGCAGGGAGTTGACTCATTGGAAAAGATGCTGCGAGTGATTGGGGGCAGGAGAAGAAGGGGACAACAGAGGATGAGATGGCTGGATGGCATAACCAACTCGATGAACATTAGTCTGAGTGAACTCCGGGAGTTTGTGATGGACAGGGAGGCCCAGTGTACTGCAATTCATGGGGTCACAAAGAGTTCGACATGACTGAGTGACTGAACTGAACTGAGATGCCAACATCATGATTAGAATGAAGAGCAAGAGGGTTATTGGCCATCACTTTTAACTGACTGACTAATTTAACAAACATACAATGAATGCTAGGTAAATGCTAAGTCCTGAGGATACACACCCTGCCTACTAAAAGCTTCCAGACAAATCTCTTCATTTTTCTAACTACTGTCTTTGTAATAAAATGTAGTTCCTTGAGGAAAAGTTCTGGAGAAGTACAGCATGTTATAGAGTTTTAACAAAAGTTATAAGTAGCCAAAAAATAAGACTCCAGAAGATATTGTCATTTAGCCTTAGTAAACTCTGATCACACTTCCTTTAAAAAAAAAATCAACTAATTATTTGTTTGTTTTTGGTTGTGCAGAGTCTTTGTTGCTGCATATGGGCTTTCTCTAGTTGCAGAAAGCAGTCACTTCTCTTGTAAAGCATGTGGGCTCATGGGCTTCAGTAGTTGCAGCCTGAAGGCTCCAGAGCACAGGTTCAGTAGTTATGGCACACTGGCTTAGTTGCTCCACCACATGTGGAATCTTCCCGGAAGGACCAAACCCATGTCCTCTGCATTGGCAGGTGGATTCTTTATCCACTGTACCACCAGGAAAGTCCCACACTTCCTGTGATGTCTCCTTTGCCCTAATGTACCCAATTGTTCATTCGGGTGAACACACTGTACACTTCTAAGAATTTGTATAAATATCTTATTTCATCTATGGTGATAGCCATGGAATTCCCTCAAATCCCATGGATTTAAAGGAATCCCAAGGTAAACTTCTCAGAAAATAATTACCTCTTTTGTAATGTAAATAGTTGGCCCCTATATTTATCTGTTCTGTATGTTTTCTGAGGGAGAGGAAGAATATCAAAGTTTCTTAATATTGTGTCATCTGTATATTCTTTCTCTGTTTTGCTTTGTTTTAATGAACTGGTTCCATCAACTGAAGTTTAATAAGCACTGAAGCCAAGACCATTTCTTCTAATGTCTGTACTTTACACATCCCTCCTTTATCCTCACTGGCTCAAGCCATATTATGGGTTTCCAAATAACTGGTTCTCAAAATTGCTTAACTGTCATGTACTTGCTCATATTCCCTTGACCATTTCTGCCTCCTTCAGCGCAATATTCCAGAGATCACGTTCATTATGTTCTCCAGAGGTACCAGAGACTCTCTATCAATCAAGCTAATGCCAGAGTCTATTGTACGTTTTGCAGGAAGAGATTTCTAGACTCCTAAATTCATTTTGACTCTATACAATGGATGTTCTTCTGTTTCAAGTTACTGTCTGAGAAATGTAAGAGTTTATGTACCCTGGAAGTTTACTCATCCAGGGCACTTCCCTAAGCTTCCATATTTCCAGCAGTATTGGTGCTTCTCAGACCAAGAACAACAATCTGACCCCTTTAGAAGTTAGGGAGCTTCATATAAAGGGAANTGTACAGTTCTGACAAAATGTGGTCCACTGGAGAAGGGAATGGCAAACCATTTCATTATTCTTGCCTTGAGAACCCCATGAACAGTATGAAAAGGCAAAAAAATAGGACAATGAAAGATGAACTCTCTAGGGTGATAGGTCCCCAATATGCTACTGGAGAAGAATGAAGAAATAACTCCAGAAAGAATGAAGAGACAGAACCAAAGCAAAAACAATGCCCAGTTGTTGATGTGGCTGGTGATGGAAGTAAAGTCTGAAGCTGTAAAGAACAATATTGCATGGGAATCTGGAATGTTAGGTCCATGAATCAAGGCAAATTAAAAGTGGTCAAACAGGAGATGGCAAGGCTGAACATCAACAATTTAGGAATCAGTGAATTCAAATGAACTGGAATGGGTGAATTTAATTCAGATGACAATTATATCAACTACTGTGGGCAAGAATCCCTCAGAAGAAGTTGAGTAGTCCTCATAGTCAACGAAAGAGTCCAAAATGCAGTACTTGGCTGCAGTCTCAAGACAACAGGGGACAACAGAGAATGAGATGGTTGGATGGCATCACTGGCTCAATGAACATGAGTCTGAGCAAGCTCCAGAAGTTGGTGATGGACAGGGAAGATGGCGTGCTGCAGCATGGGGTCACAAAGAGTCAGACATGACTGAGTGAATGAACTGATATCATTGAAGGTTTTAACATTTCTTTCCATTAACTCTCTTGGACATCACTCTTTCACGTAATCACATTTCAATAAGTTCATCAAGACCAACATTCTGCTAACTACCAAGCCTTTTGTGTGGTTTCTGTCTTGGTCAGGTTAAGTAAACACAGACTTAATGCACCCTGGGCTTGTCTGATTAATCCATAAATATAATCTTTATTTCATTTGAAAGGGAAAAAGCCTCATAATGTTTGGCCTTCTGCCAGTAGAACTCAGCCACATAAAGGATTCACAGTGAACTAGTCTGAGCCTATTTAGTATCCAGTATGCATTGAATTTCATTTATAGCTCGTTCACTCATTCTATAAACACTTATTGAACATGTATTTTGTACCCTCCACTGTTCTTGTCCATTGAGTGTTATCATGGAACCACACGGAGCCTATATTCTAGTGAAGGAAGGTATAAAAAAATGTATAGATTTGTAAATTATGTAGAACTGCAGGAGAGATGAAAGCTATGGAACAAAATTTTTTTCAAAAGCAGGATAAGGGGAAGTGGAGGGGATAGAATGGGGCTAAGTTGCAATTTTAAGTACATGTGTTAATGTAGGCCTCATTGTGTAGGTGATATTTGAGAAAATACTTGACAACTGAGAAAGTTGGCTGTGGGTCTAGTATGCTCCAATCAGAGGAACCTGAGTTTCAAAGGCCAAAGGCAGGAAAGTATCTGGTCTATCTGACCAGTAGCTTGGAGGGCAGTGAACTTGGAGGAGAGAGGCAGAGACGGAGAAGTAACAAAGACCCAGATTATGTAGGGCCTTTCACGCCATTGTAAGATGGGCTTTTACTCTGAATGAAAAGAGGAGCCAATGCAAGCTTGTGAGTGGAGGAACATGATATGACTTTGTTTTAAAACACATGAAAAGATGCTCAACATCACTCATTATCAGAGAAATGCAAATCAAAACCACAAAGAGGTACTATTTCACACCAGTCAGAATGGCTGCAATCCAAAAGTCTACAAGCAACAATTGCTGGAGAGGGTGTGGAGACAAGGGAACCCTCTTACACTGTAGGTGGGAATGCAAACTAGTACAGCCACTATGGAGAACAGTGTGGAGATTCCTTAAAAAAACTGGAAATAGAACTGCCTTATGATCCAGCAATCCCACTGCTGGGCATACACACCGAGGAAACCAGAATTGAAAGAGAGACATGTACGCCAATGTTCATCACAGCACTGTTTATAGTAGCCAGGACATGGAAGCAACCTAGATGTCCATCAGCAGATGAACGGATAAGAAAGCTGTGGTACATATACACAATGGGGTATTACTCAGCCATTAAAAAGAATACATTTGAATCAGTTCTAATGAGGTGGATGAAACTCGAGCCGATTATACAGAGTGAAATAAGCCAGAAAGAAAAACACCAATGTAGTATACTAACACATATATGGAATTTAGAAAGATGGTAACAATAACCGTGTATGCAAGACACCAAAAGAGACATAGGTGTATAGAACAGTCTTTTGGACTCTGTGGGAGAGGGAGAGGGTGCGATAATTTGGGAGAATGGCATTGAAACATGTACAATATCATATAAGAAATGAATCGCCAGTCTAGGTTTGATGCAGGATACAGGATGCTTGGAGCTGGTGCACTGGGATGACCCAGAGAGATGGTATAGAGAGGGAGATGGGAGGGGGGTTCAGGATTGGGAACACATGTACACCCCTGTCGGATTCATGTTGATGTATGGCAAAACCAATACAGTATTGTAAAGTAAAATAAATTAAAAATAAATAAATAAAAAGATCCTTTTGGCTGCCATATTGAGACTCAAGAATAGAAGACAAGAGTACACATAGGGAGGCCAGGTGGGAGAAACCCATCCCAGGAATCCAGGTGAGAGATGGTGGTGGTTTGGATCAGCTTAGGGGCTGTGATGGTGACCAGTAGTCAGATTAGGGATATATTTTTAAAGTGGAGAAAATGCTGTTTACAGTGAAAAAGGAGTGAAGAATGACTCCAAGGTTTTAGGCCTGAGCAACTGGAAGGATGAAGTTGGCAGTTACTGAGACAAGAAGGCTGCAAGTGGAAGATCTAAAATTCAGTTCTGGAAATGGTGGATTCAAGATGCCCATGAGGTTAAGTGAAGATGTCAATAGGCAGTTAAATATGAGTGTCTGGGGTTTCAAAGACCTGAGTTGAAAATAAACTGAGAAATCGTTGACTTAGAAAGCACCCACTATGTGCCAGGCACCATGTAGTCACTGTGAATACACAGTAAATAAGATGCACTCAAGATTAGTGTATCAGTTAGTTCCCAAATGGGCTTCTCTGAGCAAGACTCTGGGCTTCCCCGGTAGCTTAGCTGGTCTCCTACAGTGCAGGAGACCCTGGTTTAATTCCTGGGTTAGGAGAATCCCCTGGAGACGGGATAGGCTACCCACTCCACTATTCTTGGGCTTCCCTATTGGCCTAGACAGTAAAAGAATCTGCCTACAATATGTGAGACCGGGGTTCCATCCCTGGGTTGGGAAGATCCCCTGGAGGAGTCATTGCAACCCACTCCAATATTTTTGCCTGGAGAATCCCCATGTACAGAGGAACTTGGTGGGCTACAGTCCATTGTGTCGCAAAGAGTTGGGCATGACTGAGCAACTAAGCACAGCATAGCACAGAGCCAGACTCTGGAGAGATTCATTAGTGTTCTGAGTAAAAAAGTCTTGCAGTCAAAAAACTTGAGAAATACTCTATCTTATTCTTTAGACTCATAACACATCGTAAGTTTCAAAGCCTCTGAGAAGTCTTACAGTAAAGAAATATCTTTAAATATGCTTAATCCAGATTTCCTCCAAATTTTTTTGACCATCGTTTTCTAGATTATTAGAGACGAAATGGGGCTTCCCTGGTGGCTCAGACTGTAAAGAATCTGCCTCCAATGCTGGAGACCCAGGTTTGATCCCTGGGTCAGGAAGATTCCCTGGAGAAGGAAATGGCAACCCACTCCAGTATTCTTGCCTGGAGAATCCCATGGACAGAGGAGCATGGCAGGCTACAGTCCATGGGGCCACAAAGAGTCGGACACAACTGAGAGAATAACACACACATACACACAGATACAAAGTTGGGAAAGGTGAATTGATGTGACTGATAATGCAAGTAACTAATTGAAATGCAATGTGACAGTGCTTCAGTTGAGGTGTTTTCTAAATTATAGGGGAAAAAATTTGTTATATTTTTCTGCCTGGAAAGACAAAGGAAGGCTTTGATTGTATTTTTTGAACCTCAGAACAGATCGAGGGCTTATGGATGAGGTCAGAATATAGCCCTGACAATAAAGTCTTGATTCATTGAGTGAGCATAGTAAGTTACTTTTCTGTGTCTCTTTCATTTGTAAAATTAAGATAGTGAAATTGACTTATTCAACAAAAGTATCAGAAAAAGTACTATTTTACAAGTACTCCATTTGATTAAATGTCACTCAGTTCTTGGGGTATCTAATTGTTAAAAGTGAGTTATGAATTATTTATTAATAAATATCCTTTCTTTAGCTTAACTCCCCAAATTCATGTGTTTAATTATCTCCCAAAAGTAATTAATTAGAAGGTAAATGTGAAAGAATTCCTGAAAACTGTGGTTAGTTTGATTAGAGAATGGTTTTAGCTTGAGAGGTTTTAGAAAACTCTAAGTTTGCAGGAGTTGGACTGTATGGTATGCTTCTCAGGTGGGTTGTTACTTACATTCTACTCTCCATGTCCTTATAAACACTTCACAAATGATCCCAGAGACTTTGCTAGATTTTTCAGTGCCAGATGACATGCTGCTTTAAAAAAAATAATTTCCCAAGAAATATGAATTAATTAATTATGTAACACAGATTCCCATTGTGACTAAAAGCACGGAATGCAAATGGAGACATGGGATGAAGCAAAAACAGATCTGGATAATTTATGATTAAATTTGTAACAAGAACTATCCTCTTTGACTTTAAACTTGGTCCCAAAGATCACTGTCTTCCATCTGTTTCTTCTCCATCTTTTTTTATGCTAATCTTGATTCTTGTTTCCCACGTGGAGAAATGCTGATAATTATGTCCTCTAATATGCAGATTTATCTTACATCCCATCAGTTAATAATCAGAGATACTAGACTGAAGATTTTTGTTTTATTTCCTTTTCCTTGTTTTATAGGAAAATGTTATTTTAATGTCTGTATTTTCTCTGCAGTCTTTCTCTAACTCTATGTACTCTCTAATATTTTCTTATTCATATTTTCACCTTAGTTAAAATCCCATAAAGGGTATGCCTTTGGAATTATTGTCCTCTTTTTAATCAATCCATCTCTGAGTCAGACAAAGAAAGTTGGTAGCATCACATTTTATTTTTTAATTAATTTTTATTGGAGACGAATTGCTTCATAATGTTGTGTTAGTTTCTGCCATGCAGCAAGGTGAATCAGTCATACATATATGTGTATCCACCTTTTTAAAGATTTCCTTCCCATTTAGGTCACCACAGGGCATTGAGTAGCGTTCCCTGACTACACAGTAGGTTCTTATTAGTGATCTATTTTGTTTATAGTTGTGTACTTTCTGCTTTCACATAGGAATAATTTAAGGAATCACTGGGATAGCATACAAAAAAGTGTTTTTATGAAATATAAGACACCATATGATTAATGCTGCAGGGTAAAAGCAATCTGAAGGTCGTATGTAAAAATATATAACCTCCAAGAGTGAGGATCATCTTAGGAAATAAAGATGTCTCAGAAATCTACCTTATTTTTAATAAAGATTCAGTAAATCAGCAAACCAGATCTTGTGTGTATATGGGTGGCAGGGTAAGTGTGCATGTACACCTACATGCATGTATGTGTGGGGTGCTAACTTCACCTTGATCACTGTCAGAAGGATAAACCCTAAGTACTCTCCTGGTTCCATTCAGTTCAGTTAAATTCACTCACTCAGTCATGTCCCACTCTTTGCAACCCCATGGACTACAGCATGCCAGGCTTCACCGTCCATCACCAACTCCAAAAGCTTGCCCAGACTCATGTCCATTGAGTCGGTGATGCCATCCAACCATCTCATCCTCTGTCGTCCCCTTCTCATGCCTTCAGTCTTTCCCAGCATCAGGGTCTCTCTAATGAGTCAGTTCTTCCATCAGGTGGCCAAAGTATTAGAGCTTCAACTTCAGCATCAGTCCTTGCAATGAATATTCAGGACCGATTTCCTTTAGAATGGACTGGTTGGATCTCCTTGCTGTCCAAGGGACTCTTAAGTCTTCTCCAACACCACAGTTCAAAAGCACTAATTCTTTGGTGTTCAGCTTTCTTTATAGTCCAACTCTCACATCCAAACATGACTACTGGAAAAACCACAGCTTTGACTAGATGGGCCTTTGTTGACAAAGTAGTGTCCCTGCTTTTTAACATGTTGTCTAGGTTGGTCATAGCTTTTCTTCCAAGGAGCAAGTGTCTTTTAATTTCATGGCTGCAGTCACCATCTGCAGTGATTTTGGAGCCCCCCAAAATAAAGTCTGCCACTGTTTCCCCATCTAATTGCCATGAAGTAGTGGGACTGGATGCTATGATCTTAGTTTTCTGAATGTTGAGTTTTAAGCCAACTTTTTTGCTCTCCTTTTTCACTTTCATCAAGAGGCTCTTTAGTTCCTCTTCACTTTCTGCCATAAGGGTGGTGTCATCTACATATTTGAGGTTACTGATATTTCTCCCAGCAATCTTGATTCCAGCTTGTGCTTCACCCAGTCTGACATTTCTCATGATGTACTACATGTATAAGTTAAATAAGCAGGGTGACAATATACAACCTTGACATACTCCTTTCCTGATTTGGAATCAATCTGTTGTTCCATGTCCAGTTCTAACCGATGCTTCTTGACTTGCACACAGATTTCTCAGGAGACAGGTAAGGTGGTCTGGTATTCCCATTTCTTTAAGAAATTTCCACAGTTTGTTGTGATAATCCACACAGTTAAAGGCTTTGGTGTAGTCAATAAAACAGAAGTAGATGTTTTTTCTGAAACTCTCTTGCTTTCTTAATGATCCAACAGATGTTGGCAATTTGATCTCTGGTTCCTCTGTCTTTACTAAATCCAGCTTGAACATCTGGAATTTCACTGTTCACGTACTGTTGAAGCCTGGTTTGGAGAATTTTGAGCTTTACTTTGCTAGCGTGTGAGATGAGTGCAATTGTGTGGTAGTTTGAACATTCTTTGGCATTGCCTTTCTTTGGGATTGGAATGAAAACTGACCTTTTCCAGTCCTGTGGCCACTGCTGAGTTTTCCAAATGTGTACATGGACATCACCAGATGGTCAATGCCAAAATCAGATTGATTCTATTCTTTGCAGCCAAAGATGGAGAAGGTATACAGAGTCAGGAAAAACAAGACCAGGAGCTACTGTGGCTCAAAATCATGAACTCCCTATTATCAAATTCAGACTTAAATTGAAAAAAGCAGGGAAAACCACTAGACCATTCAGGTATGAGCTAAATCAAATCCCTTATGATTATCAGTAGAAGTGACATATGGATTCAAGGAATTAGGTCTGATAGAGAGAATGCCTGAAGAACTATGGAGAGAGGTTTATGACATTTTACAGGAGGCAGTGATCAAGACCATTCCCAAGAAAAATGCAAAAGGCAAAATAGTTGTCTGAGGAGGCCTTAATAATAGCTGAGAAAAGAAGAGAAGTGAAAGGCAAAAGAGAAAAGGAAAGATATACCCATTTGAATGCAGAGTTCCAAAGACTAGCAAGGAGAGATAAACCCTTCCTCAAGTAATCAGTGCAGAGAAACAGAGGAAAACAATAAAATGGGAAAGACTAAAGATTTCTTCAGGAAGGTAGAGACACCACGGGAACATTTCATGCAAAGATGGGCACAATAACGGACAGAAATGATATGGACCTAACAGAAGCAGAAGATATTAAGAAGAGGTGGCAATAATACATGGAAGAACTATACAAAAAAGATCTTCATGACCCAGATAATCATGATGGTGTGATCACTTACATAGAGCCAGACATCTTGGAATGTGAAGTCAAGTAAACTTTTGGAAGCATCGCTACAAACAAAGCTAGTGGAGGTGAGGGAATTCCAGCTGAGCTATTTCAAATTCTAAAATATGATGCTGTTACAGTGCTGCACTCTCTTGGTTCAGCAAGAAGTAAATGTGGACAGCTAAAGTGAGTCCAGCTAAAGTAGAAGATAGTGGACAGGGAGGCCTGATGTGCTGCAGTTCCTGGGGTCACAAAGAGTTGGAAATGATTTAGCTAATAACAACAGCAACAAAGTGAGTCCACACACAAAACAGGAGCCCACTGCAGCACATATTGGAAAGAACAAAATCTCTGCAACTGATTCTCAGAAAAAGAAGGAAGCAATCTTTTTTTTAATATGGCAAATCATCATTTTAAAAAATATAAAGCCATGACTCATTCAAATATAGATGAACAAGTGTCAAAATGTATTAAGTTTTTACTAAAGCAACAAGTAAGATGATAAAGCTGCAAGCAACATTAAAGAACCTGGGGTTTACAGAATCCAGTAGGGAGGAAATACACAGAAATATGATGTGTACATGTGCTATGTGTGTGTGTGTGTGTGTGTGTAGGAGGGAGTTGTTTGTGTGTGTAAGTGAGAGATAAATCTGCTGAATAGCCTACAAGACAATACAACTGTAACCTTTGGGTCATCTCTTCTATTGAACAGAATTAATTTGCATTTCTACCAGACAAAAATCTGCAAGTTAGCACATAACCTCACAGCATCTGAGCTTTAATCAATAGTAAATAGAAATGTCAACAGAGGTACATTTTTCTATAGAATTAAATAAGCACTACTGGGCTAGAGGAGCAAGTTGTCAGTATGGCATTGAGTTTGCAATCATCCTTTTGGCCTTGTTTCCCAGTTTAGAGACATTTTTCTAATACAGTTCAGTTAAGTTGCTCAGTCATATCTGACTCTGCAACCCCATGGACTGCAACACACCAGGCTTCCGTGTCCATCACCAACCACCAGAGCTTGCTCAAACTCATGTCAGTCGATTCGGTGATGCCATCCAACCATCTCATCCTCTGTTGTCCCCGTCTGCTCCCACCTTCAATCTTTCTCAGCATCAGGGTCTTTTCCAAAGAATCAGTTCTTCCCATCAGGTGGCCAAAGTATTAGAGCTCCAGCTTCAGCATCAGTCCTTGCAATGAATATTCAGGACCAATTTCCTTTAGAATGGACTGGTTGGATCTCCTTGCAGTCCAAGGGACTCTCAAGAGTCTTCTCCAACACCACAGTTCAAAAGTATCTGTTCTTTGGTGTTCAACTTTCTTTACAGTCCAACTCTCACATCCATACATGACTACTAGAAAAACCATAGCTTTGACTAGATGGGCCTTTGTTGGCAGAGTAATATCTCTGCTTTTTAATATGCTGTCTAGGTTGGTCATAGGTTTTCTTCCAAGGGGCAAACATCTTTTAATTTCTCTCTCTCTGTCACTATTTGCATTGTTTCTCCATCTATTTATCATGGAGTGATGGTACTAGATGCCACGATCTTAGTTTTTTGAATTTTTTTTAAAAATGTTTTTTGAATGTTGAGTTTTAAGCCAGCTTTTATAACACAAGTGATTGCTTTAATCCAAATTCTCAATTTAGGGGAACTATTTCAGCAACCCAATACCTTGCTTGAACAGAGTGATTAGGAGTTCAGGACAGCATTAGCCACATAACCAAGGCTGGAGCTTTTATCAGGATGGTGGGCAGTCAATCCACCCTGAGAAATGCAGAGGTTGGCAATTTTTGCAGTCCAGCTGTTATTTCAAGAGGAAAAAACTGAGATCTAAAAAGGAAAGTGACTTTGCCTGCTGTGTCCTTCTCTTACATTTAGAGGCCCACTGCAAAAGTAATGTCCAAACCCTGCCTACCTTGACTGAAGATACGGCTTCCCTATCACTGAAATCTCATATTTTATTTATATCTCTACTATAATGTGTACCAAATTGTTTGATACACATTTGTTTGCTTATCTCCCTGACTATGCTTTGAAGTGAAGAGAAGTGAAGTAAGTCACCCAGTCGTGTCTGACTTTTTGTGACCCCATGGACTGTAGCCTACAAGGCTCCTCTGTCTGTGGGATTTTCCAGGCAATACTGGAATGGATTGTCATTTTCGGGTTATTTAAATGTAGAAATAGCATTGTATTCATTTTTGCATGTTAGTGTTTAGCTGTGTGCCTGACATATAAAAAATTCTTAATAAATGTTTATTGAATTGAAATTGCCTGAGGTCAACAAATTTAGTGGCAGAGCCAGAACCAGATCCACCACTTCTATATCTTAGACAATCACTCTTTCTATAACATCCCAGTGCCCCTTAAAGGTGCACCACTGTGCTTATAAAACTAAAAATAGAGATGCCATATGATCCAGCAATCCCACTCCTGGACATATATCTGCAGAAAACTCGAACTCAGAAAGATACTCCAATTTCTGGGAGCCAGCGTGAAGAACTCCGGCCATGGCAAAGGTCATGAGGAAGGAGGCTTCAGCATACACAAAGGTGGGATCGAGCCTCAGGAAACCCCCTGTTCCCGAGCATCTATCCCCAAAACCAGAGTCTACCTACTTTACTGTTTCATGCTCTCACCTATACTTCTGACTTTATGGGGGGCTGACCCCCTTTACGTCTCTCAGAGAAGGAGTTAACTTAAGCTCCAAGTCAATAAAAATTCCTGGGAGTCACAAGAGTGTTTCAACTTACGAACTCCTCTGAAGGTTATCTAGCCTGCCTGTACAGGTTTGTCTGGCCACATGTGATTGTTTACAGCCTCCCAACCATGAGAGGCACGAGATGTTTT
>SJYX01006724.1:100285-111859 GCA_006410675.1 Oreotragus oreotragus | reverse complement strand
ATTCCTAGAATGTCGACATTCACTCTTGCCATCTCTTGTTTGACCACTTCCAATTTGCCTTGATTCATGGACCTGACATTCCAGGTTCCTATGCAATATTGCACTTTACCGCATTGGACCTTGCTTCTATCGCCAGTCACATCCACAGCTGGGTATTGTTTTTGCTTTGGCTCCATCCCTTCATTCTTTCTGGAGTTATTTCTCCACTGATCTCCAGTAGTATATTGGGCACCTACTGACCTGGGGAGTTCCTCTTTCAGTATCCTATCATTTTGCCTTTTCATACTGTTCATGGGGTTCTCAAGGCAAGAATACTGAAGTGGTTTGCCATTCCCTTCTCCAGTGGACCACATTCTGTCAGACCTTCTCACCATGACCTGCCCATCTTGGGTGGACCCACACCCAAGAGAAGAGATACCCCTGGTTCAAGGTAAGAGCAGCACCTGTGCTTTGCTGGAGCAGCCCTGAAGAGATACCCCATATCTAAGGTAAGAGAAACCCAAGTAAGATGGTAGGTGTTGTGAGAGGGCATCAGAGGGCAGACACAGTGAAACCATAATCAGAGAAAACTAGTCAATCTAATCACATGGACCACAGCCTTGTCTAAGTCAATGAAAGTAATCAGAAATAGTGTTCTGCAAAAACTCTTAAAATTTTCATTTATTCAGAAAGAAAGACTAGTCCATATTATTTGCAGATGTTGAATTTTATGTATATAAAATATTCTCTCTAAATTGAAGAAGCAGAAGAAAATCTCTGGCTTGACAGTCACAAGACATATTACCATCATGATTTTTCCAGGAAGGAAAGACACAGATATTACTCTTTAAGGTGATCTTTGTACCATGATGGTAATAATAGCTAGGCACACCATTCAACATGCTGCTGTGAGATAAGTGGCCCAACATGCTTACAAAGATCACTAGAGAAGTCTGGCCACCTATTTGATCTATCTATTCAGTAAGACCAAATTTCTTAAAAATATTTAAGGATAGAGTGAATAACCACTCCTACTCCAGTAGAGATTTGGGTAGGCCAAGTATGACTCATCATGGTTCACATGTCAACATTACAAAGAGTAGCTATAAAAATTTTTATATAATCAGATTTTTTTCAATGTTGATATAAACACATACATGCATACTATATAGGCAAACTTGTAAACTTTTAGTACACACAAATATCTTCATGCAGATATAGCTATCCATATGTATTTGTCCTCACTGTTGTATAGATATTTGCTTTGTTCTGGGGATTGACATCATTTTTCAGATGTTGCCACTATGAACAATACTGAAGTATCCATTTTTGAGACTATACTATATTCTTACATTTCACTTTTTCCATTGCTATTGAGGATAAAGCATCAGAATTAAGATTACTTGATCAAAGAAATATGTGTATTCTCATTTTTTGATATGTTACCAGATTTCTCATTTTTTGTATATTGTTTTTTTTACTTTTTTCAGCATTATTGTGGAAAATAAGTATTATAGCCTTAAAATGTTTTCCAGTCTGATGAACATCCAAAAAAAAAACCTCATTATTAACTTAATTTGCATTTCATTAATTAATAGTAAAACTAACCACCTTTCTACATTTGTTGGCCTTGTAGATTTGCTCCTCTCTGAATTGTTATTTCATATTCTCTGACAATTTTTCTATTGGAAAGTTGGCTTAAAGCTCAACATTCAGAAAATGAATATCATGGCATCTGGTCCCATCACTTCATGGGAAATAGATGGGGAAACAGTGGAAACAGTGTCAGACTTTACTTTTGGGGGCTCCAAAATCACTGCAGATGGTGATTGCAGCCATGAAATTAGAAGACGCTTACTCCTTGGAAGAAAAGTTATGACCAACCTAGTTAGCATATTCAAAAGCAGAGACGCTACTTTGTCAACAAAGGTCTGTCTAGTCAAGGCTATGGTTTTTCCAGTGGTCATGTAAGGATGTGAGGGTTGGACTGTGAAGAAAGCTGAGCGCCAAAGAATTGATGCTTTTGAACTGTGGTGTTGGAGAAGACTCTTGAGAGTCCCTTGCACTGCAAGGAGATCCAACCAGTCCATTCAGAAAGAAATCAGTTCAGTTCAGTCGCTCAGTCATGTCCGACTCTTTGAAACCCCATGAATTGCAGCCAGGCCTCCCTGTTCATTTCTAGTCAAGGCTATGGTTTTTCCTGTGGTCGTGTATGGATGTGAGTTTTGGACTGTGAAGAAGGCTGAGTGTCGAAGAATTGATGCTTTTGAACTATGGTGTTGGAGAAGACTCTTGAGAGTCCCTTGGACTGCAAGGAGATCCAACCAGTCCATTCTGAAGGAGATCAACCTGGGATTTCTTTGGGAGGAATGATGCTAAAGCTGAAACTCCAGTACTTTGGCCACCTCATGCGAAGAGTTGACTCATTAGAGAAGATTCTGATGCTGGGAGGGATTGGGGGCAGGAGGAGAAGGGGATGACCGAGGATGAGATGGCTGGATGGCATCACGGACTCGATGGACGTGAGTCTGAGTGAACTCCGGGAGATGGTGATGAACAGGGAGGTCTGGCATGCTGCGATTCATGGGGTCGCAAAGAGTCGGACACGACTGAGAAACTGAACTGAACTGAACTGAAAGGTCTGTTTAGTTGTTTCTATAAAATAGCTCTAGTAGTGCTTCATTTCCTTTAATTTGAAGCAATTTTGCTAGATTGTATGGCAACAGCTGTTATATCGGCAATGCATTTAAAACATCAAAACTGGTTAATTTTTGTGTAGCCATTTATTAATAATATTGAAGATGAAAGAAAAAAGTAATATTTTGGCATATTATGCTTTATGGTTTCAAGAAAGGCTAAACTGCAACTAAAATACAAGGAATGGAGAAGTTGCTATGACTAATTGAATATGTAAAAAATGGCTTGCAAAAAGCTTTGTCCTGGAGATTTCTTGCTAGATGATTCTCCATGGCTGAGTAGACCAGTTGAAGTTGATCGCGATCGTATCAAGATGTTAATTGACAATGTTCAACATTATGCCATGTGACAAATAGCTAACATACTCAAAATATCCAAATTAAGTGTTGAAAATCATCTCTCGTAGTACTCTTGCCTGGAAAATCCCATGGATGGAGGAGCCTGGTAGGCTGCAGTCCATGGAGTTACTAAGAGTTGGACATGACTGAGTGACTTCACTTACACTTTTCACCTTCATGTATTGGAGAAGGAAATGGCAACCCACTCCAGTATTCTTGCTTGGAGAATCCCACGGACGGCGTAGCCTGGTGGGCTGCCGTCTATGGGGTCGCACAGAGTTGGACATGACTAAAGAGACTTAGCAGCAGCAGCAGCTTTGTTATATTAATTGCTTTGATGCTTGGGTTTCACATAAGTGAAAAAGAACCTTCTTGACCATATTTCTGAATGCCAATCTCTACTGAAATCTGACAAAAATGTTTCATTTTAAAACAAATTGTGATGGGCAATGAAAAGTGGATACTGTACAATAATGTGAAATGGAAGAGATTGTGGAGCAAATGAAATGAACCACCACAAATCACGTCAAAAGCCAGTTGTCATCCAAAGAAGGTGATGTGAACATGGTGGAACTGGAAGGGAGTTCTCTATTATGAACTCCTGAAAAGCCAAATGATGAATTTCAACAAGTACTGTTCCCAATTAAACCAAGTAAAAGCAGCACTCAATGAAAAGTGTCCAAAATTAGTCAACAGAACATGCATGGTCTTCCATCAGGATAATGCAAGACCGCATGTTTCTCTGATAATCAGGCAGAAATTGTTACAACTTGGCTGGAAGTTCTGATTTATCGACCATATTTACCAGATATTGTGCCTTCAGAGTTCCATTTATTTCGGTCTTAACAAAATTCTCTCAATGGAAAAAACTTCAATTCACCGAAGAACTGTAAAAGACACCTGGAACAATTCTTTTCTCAAAAACACTAAAAAAATTTGGAAACACGATGTTGCCTGAAAAATAGCATAACGTAGTAGAACAAAATGGTAAATTTGTTGTTTAATAAAGTTCTAAGTGAAAATGAAAAATGTGTCTTTTATATTTATTTAAAAGCTGAAGGGACTTTTTGGCTACCCAGTATATACCTAACTGAATCAATTTACTGTACATCAGAAACTAACACAACAGTGTAAGTCAACTATACCATTGTGCTGTTATAAAGATAGCCTAGGCCTCTATGATACATACATACATACATACATACACATACATATATATCAAATAGCATAAGCAGGAATTCAAAGACATGGAATCTTTCCTTCCTCGGCCTTCTCTTCAGCTGCAAGTATTCAGGGGAGCAGAAAAAAAAAAAAAGCAATAAGAAAGCCTGTTTCTGACTGCTCCCTCCCTTAGAGTAAGAGGCCCTCTTGCCTTACAGATGTTACTGGTCCCAGCTCTGGTGGCAGAACTGACAGTTTGCATCAGCCCTGGGATCCAGTATGTAGGTACAGCTTTTCAGTGAAAGACTCTTTCTCTTGGAAAGTTTTCCTATTTTTTATAACAGTTTTACACATTTTAATTACCTGATAAACATGTAGATATTTTTATTGGATAATATGTAAGAATATTCAAGAAGGAAAAATGAAAAATTAAAATCACCTATAATATCATCACTCAACAATAATTATTTGTAATGATTTGGCATACATCCTTCCAGACATTTTTCTACACACATGTATCTGAATAGGGCTTCCCAGGTGGCAGAGTGGTAAAGAATCCACCTGCTAAAGCAAGAGATGCAACAGACATGGTTTGATTTCTGTGTCGGGAAGATCCCCCTGGAGTAGGAAATGGTAACCTGCTCCAGTATTCTTGCCAAGAAAATTCCACAGACAGAGGAGCCTGGTGGGCTATAGTCCATAGGGTTGCAAAAAGTCAGATATGACTGAGTGACTGAACACACACACATACATATATAATTTATTTACTTCAATTTTTATCAGGTTGCCTGTACTTTTTACAATCTGCTCTTACAGTCTTCCTTAGTTACTAATATAGTATGTATGTAGTGCTCTTTCAATAAGTATATTTGCGTATGTAATTTGCAATAGCTACCTATCATTTCATTGTCTTTTTTAAACTTTTAATTTTGTATGGAAGTACAGTTGATTAACAATGTTATGGTCATTTCAGGTATACAACAAAGTGATTCAGTTATACACGTGCATATATTTACTCTTTTTCAAATTCTTTTCCCATTTAGTGTTAGTCACTTCAGTTGTGTCCGACTCTTTGTGACCCCATGGACTGTATCCCACCAAGCTCCTCTTTCCATGGAATTCTTCAGGCAAGAGTACTGGATTGGGTCACCATTCCCTTTTTCAGGGAATCTCCCCAACCCAGGAATGGAACCCAGGTCTCCTGCATTGCAGGCACATTTTCCCATTTAGGTTGCTACATAATATCAAGCAGAGTTCCCTGTGCTATACAGTAGGACCTTATTTGTTATCCATTTTAAACACAACAATGTGTACATGTCCATTCCAAACTCCTTAACCATCCCTTCCGCCCGTCCTCCCCCCTCATATCATTGTCTTAATGACCATCATTTATTTAACCATTTAAAATACTATTGGGAACTTATGTTGTTTCTAATTTGTTGTAATAATAAACAATTTCAAGATAAATATTTTAGAGACTAAATTTTGGCAGATAGGCACTTAAACTAATATTTATTATATGGGTGTGTTTTTTTCTGTTTACAAAATCTAAATTTCTTATTGGTGGTAATTCTCTAATTCTTCCTTCTCGCTTCAGTTCTTTCTACCTTGGTGTTTCACTTTTCTGTTTCCCTGAATGCCTTGAGCCAATAATGTGTCCCTCTCTATCTCCTTTCCTCCCGTTTGCTAGTTATTCTCTTTGAGAAGAGATAACACCAAAATGAATAAGGAGAGAGATTCTTTCGCATTATTGTTTCCTCTCCTTTCTAATTTAGTACTTTCACATTCTCTTCATCTCTTTGCCCTTCTTTAATTTAGTTCAAGTCTATCCTTTTACATGGCTGGTCACCTGGAGAAGCAGTTAAACAATATGGTAACCGCAGCCAGTGAACAGGCCACAACAGTGCCACTGATCACCATCACCAAGGCATATCTCCTTTCTTATTAACTGATCTTCTGAAAGAAAAGACTTCTCAATCCAAAATTGCCTAAGAAAGAGCCATAAGCTTTTAGCTATTAATGAATTATTGAAAATGATTATTTCAACAGTCTTTCTGGGAGAGAAATGTTTTGCATGTGTGGGATTGCCCAAGTCATCTTGGTAGTGCCGGACATCTGGAATAGTTGTTTGGTGTCTCTGGTTCCATGACTTTTCCAAGCTTTTTCTAGCATCTCCAGAAACTGCTCAAGTCCTGAAATGTTTATTTGTTCTGAATTTTAATTAATAGTGTGGCAGCTGAGGACACAGTTGGGTGGAGAAGTGATCTGATGCAAACCCTGACCTGTCTGGACTGTTTGGTATCAGGCATGATTACAAAGCTGCCTTCTTGCCTGCCTTTGTCTTCTTTTGGTTCTTTGTCTCGCCAAAGGCCCTCTCCCTTTCAGAAGGCATTGAGCTTACATCATGGGTAGGAATGGAAATGTCAAATCCATGCAGCTGTGAACGATTATAAGTGAGAGCATGGTGGGATGGGGGGAGATGGGGAAACCATGACTCCTGGTTAATAGTTTCCTCAGAAATATCTCAGCAGACTACAAGATGGTGGTCTTCCCTGCTTTCCTTTTTGGCTGAACTTTGAAGATGAAGAAGGATGAGTGTGTGTGTGTGAGAGAGAGGATGCAAGAATGGGATTCTGCCTTAGAGTTGGTGGACTCCTACAACATAGGTGCCATTTCTGTCACATTCTAGAGTCAAAGGCTGCCTCTGCCTCGTAGGCGGTCATTTAAGTACTGATTTATGGACTTTGGCTGAATACCTACTCCTGGTCTGTGAGAAGTCAGAGAGGCCACAAAAGAAGCTGAATGTCAGAGAAGGGATTTCTTTGGTGGGAGCTACGCTGTTGTTCCAACTCCCATCTCTCATGGAGGAGGGATGAGGAAGTCTCTCTTTCTTAACAAGCTGGGCTGCAAGAGGTCATTGGTATCCTGGATATGTGACCCCTCAAGTCTGGGAGATGGTGTCTTACCCCCATGAGAGAATCTAAAGGACATCAGGCTGGCTCATATGGTCTGTATTGCAGACCCAAAGGAAGGTTGCAGTTAGGCCTGGGGAACCTGCACAGTGGGAGACATCACGGATGTGCCAGGCAGGGAAGATGTGACACTACTGTGCCAGGGACCTCCAGGTTGGGGAGCCTTGTGGAACTGTGTCCCCCCAAACTCAAGCTAAGTGTACCATGATAGTACATATGCCATATCCAGGAGCACCACCACAAGATCAGTGTCAGTGAAGTAAGAGTTTTCTGCTCTTTCCTGCCCCTGTCTTCTTCCCCACTTGCCTCTTGAGAAATCTGTATGTAGGTCAGGAAGCAACAGTTAGAATTAGACATGGAATCACAGACTGGTTCCAAATAGGAAAAGGAGTACATCAGGGCTGTATATTGTCACCCTACTTATTTAACTTCTATGCAGAGTACATCATGAGAAACGCTGGACTGGAAGAAACACAAGCTGGAATCAAGATTGCAGGGAGAAATATCAATAACCTCAGATATGCAGATGACACCACACTTATGGCAGAAAGTGAAGAGGAACTAAAAAGCCTCTTGATGAAAGTGAAAGAGGAGAGTGAAAAAGTTGGCTTAAACTCAACAATCAGAAAACAAAGATCATGCCATCCGGTCCCTTCACTTCATGGGAAATAGATGGGGAAACAGTGCAAACAGTGTCAGACTTTATTTCTGAGGGCTCCAAAATCACTGCAGATGGTGACTGCAGCCATGAAATTAAAAGACGCTTACTCCTTGGAAGAAATCAATAACCTCAGATATGCAGATGACACCACCCTTATGGCAGAAAGTGAAGAGGAGCTAAAAAGCCTCTTGATGAAAGTGAAGGAGGAGAGCGAAAAAGTTGGCTTAAAGCTCAACATTCAGTAAACGAAGATCATGGCATCCGGTCCCATCCCTTCATGGGAAAGAGATGGGGAAACAGTGGAAACAGTGTCAGACTTTATTTTGGGGGGGCTCCAAAATCACTGCAGATGGTGATTGCAGCCATGAAATTAAAAGATGCTTACTCCTTGGAAGAAAAGTTATGACCAACCTAGATAGTATATTCAAAAGCAGAGACATTACTTTGCTGACTAAGGTCTGTCTAGTCAAGGCTATGGTTTTTCCTGTGGTCATGTATGGATGTGAGAGTTGGACTGTGAAGAAGGCTGAGCGCCGAAGAATTGATGCTTTTGAACTGTGGTTGTGGAGAAGACTCTTGAGAATCCCTTGGACTGCAAGGAGATCCAACCAGTCCATTCTCAAGGAGATCAGCCCTGGGATTTCTTTGGAAGGAATGATGCTAAAGCTGAAACTCCAGTACTTTGGCCACCTCATGAGAAGAGTTGACTCATTGGAAAAGACTCTGATGCTGGGAGGGATTGGGGGCAGGAGGAGAAGGGGACGACAGAGGATGAGATGGCTGGATGGCATCACGGACTCGATGGATGTGAATCTGAGTGAACTCCGGGAGATGGTAATGGACAGGGAGGCCTGGTGTGCTGCGATTCATGGGGTCGCAAAGAGTCGGACATAATTGAGTGACTGAACTAACTGAACTGAACTGGGCAAATTGGAAATGCAAATAAAGTCCAAATTCTGGGGCTTCCCCGTTGGCTCAGTGGTAAAGAACCCACCAGCAAGGAAGGAAATGTTGTTTGATCCCAGAGTCCAAAGATCCCCTGGAGTAGGAAATGGCAACCCCCTCAAGTATTCTTGCCTGGGAAATCCCATGGACAGAGGAGCCTGGCAGGCTACAGACCATGGCATCACAAAGAGTCAGACATGACTGAGCAACTAAGCATGTTCAAACCCTAGACACTTCTAGCCATGAATATCCTGTAGCTTTTTCCTCTTAAGTACATTAAGCACATTTCTTCTTTGTCTGCTAATGTGCTGATCATCTTCTCTGCTTCCCCAAAACACATAAAAACTGAGTGTTGGTGGCAATTGGGGGTACAAATATCTTTTCTCACCATCTGGAAACATTCATGTGTTACTGTTTTCAAAAAAAGTAAGTAAGAACATTGCATTCTTTATTTATTTTCTACCCAGAGACAAGTTATTTCAGTATCACCCACAATGGAATTTGCATGAAAATCTGTTTATTGACCCCATTCCCTAAGGGTACATTTGCCCTAGCACTTGGAGTAAACACCATTTTCATTGCACTAGAAATAGTTATAATTGGACAGATTGTTACAATTTTAGCAACACCCAAATAAATCAACGGAATATGAAGCAGACATGCCACCAAGTCTGGATTCTACAACATCTCAGTTCAGTGTTTTTGCCTGAAATAAGTATTTCTTCTACACCATCGACAGATGCTTAAAGGACATCTAAAGACGTCAACCTTTTTTTTAATGACTTTAGAGAAATTGATCATTCTGAAAACAGTCCATTAAAAAGCTCTATGATTGTATATTAACTCATATATATATATGAAATCTAGAACAATGCTACAGATGAACCTAATTACCAGACAGGAATAGAGAGGCAGATGTGGAGAATGGGCATATGGGCAAGGCAGGGAAGGGGAGGGTGGGACAAACTGAGAGACTAGAATTGACATCTATACACTACCATGAGTTCATTCATTTCACTAACTGGTTAATTTTCATTAATATACTCTAAACAACAATAGGATATAAACACGTGGATGATCAAATGACATTCAGAATTCAAAACTAAGCACAGTGTACAATATACATGAATGAAAAACCCGTAAGGCCCTCTGTGTATAACTTCTTTCAAATCCTTCTATAAACTGACTGCTCTTTATACCCCATTATTCACTGACATGCAAACTCTTCATGAGATGCACCTCTCCTCCGTTCTTCACACTTCTCCATGCCACTCTCTGCTGACCCATCTTTTCCCTCATTTGGGAAGCTTTCTCAATCTTTTCTTGTTCTCAATCACTTCCTCCCTGAAGCTCTGAGTTTTACAGCTTATAATCATACATTTTTTGAACTTCTTCAATATCTACGTCCAAATTTAACAGTTAATCATAAGAAGATTTGTTGCCCTTTACTTATGTACATGTTTGGGTATATCTCTCTTTCCCAACTAAATCACACAATTTATAGGTAACACATCCCTCTTATGCCTCTCCTTCAAGTTTCTGTCAAGATCCTACTCCACATTTAACATCTTTCTCTTGATATTCTTTCTTTATTTTTTAAAGACTTTTTTTTAATGCAGACCATTTTCAATGTCTTTACTGAATTTGTTGCCTTTGTTGTATAGTCATTAAATCATGTCCGACTATTTTGTGACCCCATGGACTATAGCTCGCCAGGCTCCAATGTCTGTGGGATTCTTCCGGCAAGCATACTGGAGTGGGTTGCCATTTCCTTCTTCAGGGGATCTTCCTGACCCAAGGATCAAATTTGTATATCCCCCACTGGCAAGAAGACTCAATACCAGAGTCTCTTGGGAAGCCTTTGTTACAATATTACTTCTGTTTTATGGTTTTGGGTTTTTTTTTTTTTGCCTCGGGGCATGTGGGATCCTAACTCCCTGACCAGGGATTGAATCTACATCCCCTGCATTGGAAAGGGAAGTCTTAACTTTGGCCACCTCATATGAGGAGTTGACTCATTGGAAAAGACTTTGATGCCGGGAGGGATTGAGGGCAAGAGAAGGGGACGACAGAGGATGAGATGGCTGGATGGCATCACTGACTTGATGGATGTGAGTCTGAGTGAACTCCGGGAGTTGGTGATGGACAGGGAGGCCTGGCGTGCTGTGATTCATGGGGTCGCAAAGAGTCGGACATGACTGAGCGATTGAACTGAACTGAACTACCTAACCACCAGGGAAGTCCCTTGATATTCTTTCCCACCACCATGTTTATCTGAAAATATGCTTAAATTAGATGCCCTCCCCTAAAGAAATTTCTGTAACTCTGCATCTTTCTCAAGTTCTCCCATCATCGCTACTTTGTTTTTCTGCTAAACTTCTTTTTAAAAAAAGCATTCCTCCCTCTGTGTCTATTCCATTTCTGTCTCCAGCCCTCACCATCCTCACCATCTGAGTCTCCGTCAAACTTCTGTCCTTCAACCATGCCTCTCGGTAGCACTGAACATGCATGCACCCTAACTCCTCTCCTGACTCCCAGTACATATCCTTCCCCAACCTACAATGCTTAATTTCTTCTTCTGGTTCCTCCCCTAGAGGGTTAGGTGGTTATCCCTCATCTCTGCTCAGTTTTCCCTGGTAACTGCATCTCTGCCCTTGTATTTTAACTTACAGGCCTCCTTCATCTACTACTGCTGCTGCTGCTGCTAAGTCACTTTAGTCGTGTCCGACTCTGTGTGACACCATAGTCGGGAGCCCACCAGACTCCCCCGTCCCTGGGATTCTCCAGGCAAGAACACTGGAGTGGGTTGCCATTTCCTTCT
>SJYX01006724.1:75161-97403 GCA_006410675.1 Oreotragus oreotragus | reverse complement strand
CAGTGCATGAAAGAGAAAAGTGAAAGTGAAGTCGCTCAGTCTGTCCAACTGTTAGCGACCCCATGGACTGCAGCCCACCAGGCTCCTCTGTCCATTGGATTTTCCAGGCAAGAGTACTGGGGTGGGGTGCCATTGCCTTCCCTGCATCTACTACTACCTAATCTGTATTTCTAGTGTCTTACACTAAGCAGGGTCTCAAACCTTAGATGCCACCTGCTGGGCAGTTCCATGGGGCGAGTTCAGAACCCAATTCCAGTTAGTCCTTCCAATAGTCCATTACCATTCTTGCTTTCTTTTCGGTTAAGTAGTTTTCCTAGACCTCGCTGGCAGAGATTTGTCATTCAGAACCTCCATCACTCACCACCACCCCCAGGGCATTCAGCACTCACCACGTCCTGTAAATACTACCTACTAGGATCTCTATTGGAGAAGGCAATGGCACCCCACTCCAGTACTATTGCCTGGAAAATCCCATGGACAGAGGAGCCTGGTAGGCTGCAGTCCATGGGGTCGCTAAGAGTTGGACACGACTGAGCAACTTCATTTCACTTTTCACTTTCATGCATTGGAGAAGGAAATGGCAACCCACTGCAGTGTTCTTGCCTGGAGAATCCCAGGGACAGTGGAGCCTGGTGGGCTGCCGTCTATGGGGTCGCACAGAGTCAGCCACGACTGAAGCAACTTAGCAGCAGCAGCAGCAGGATCTCTATACTCTGTGTTCCATCCCTAACTAGCACATCTCATGAGGCCGAGACTGTCCACCACTTGGGCTACAGGATGGACAGTGACTTACCTTTCTCTTTTCTCTCCCCTGATCCCCAACCCTCCCTACACCTCTGTCAGAGGAATCTTTCTGAAAGAAGTATCTGAGCAATGTCCTAAATGAAAAGCCTTATTTACTTCTACCCTACAGGTAGGCTAAAGCCCCAAATCCCCCAGTTCTGGAGCTTCTAGGAAGAACCCCAGAACCCTGCATGAGCTGGCCTGTCCTGATCGTCTGCTGCTCTCACTCCCACACTCAGTCTCAATTGCTCTGGCCTCCCTGACCTTTTATTTTTTGTTTTCTTTACCTTAAACTCAAGAGGCTTGTGCTAGATCCTGGAATGGGCTGCTCTCATACTTCCACATGACTGAGGACTCTTGCCATTCATGTGCTTAGTCTCTCAGTCATGTCCAACTCTTTGTGACTCCATGGACTGTAGTCTGCCAGGTTCCTCTGTCCATGGGGATCCTCCAGGCAAGAATACTGGAGTGGGCTGCCATGCCCTCCTCCAGGGGATCTTCCCGACCCAGGGACTGAACCCAGGTCTCCTGGATTGCAGGCAGATTCTTATCATCTGAGCCACCAGAGAAGCCCCTTGCCATTTATGTTTGGTCTCAGTTGTTGGCTCCTTGGCAAAGCATCTTAACCAAAGGATAGTAATTGCTGCCTTCCCTCCTCCTTCTGAGACCACCTGGTCACTGTCTCTACATTTACTCTGTTGTATTTCTTCAGTGCACATCTCAGCATCTGGAAGTCTCTGTTTCTTCATACATTTACTTATTTAGTGACTCTTCAAACTCAAATGTAAGACTCACGAGCACGAACTTTGTCTCGCTTCACTTACTACAGCTCCTGGAAGTCAGTTCCCTCCACTAGGGCGCCCCTCTCCACATCCATCCTTGCTCCATTTACAGGGCTGCTCTAGCGCTTCTCAGATTATATCTTTATTTGAAAACCTATTTCCAAAGGAACTAAATAGAGGGAAAGGAGGTCATATCAAAATGTGTGGGCCAAGGGGAATGCAAGAGAGGAGTGTCTGGTTATAAGATGCTCATTCAGTATAGATCTTAATATAGAAGAGATGCATCTTTATTGAAATTATCCCTTTTTATGTTCTTTTTAATTATGCTGTACATATTTCATTTTCCATGTGTTAGTTTCTAATATATATAAATGGGTATATAAATACATACATTAATATATATAAATGGTTTTAAAGGAACGTTTATACAGACCTTCTATCTTGTATTGATCCTACTAAATGTACTGCTTAGTTCTACGTAACTTTTAAAATTCCATAGATGTTTCCACATACACAGTCATGTTATCTTCAAATAAAAAGTTAAATTCTAACATTCAAAAAATGTATATTTAATATCACTGTTATTTTTATGTACAAAGCACAGAAAGTAGAGCATCAAAAATCATAGCTGCTAGAGCTATGCAGGATATGGGGGACATGGATTGAAACAGTTGAAAAGCACTGTCAGCACAATTTGTTATGATCTGTCATCCTCACTATATTTTGAACTCCTGGCAAACAAAATCATGTCTTGTTTATTTGTCAATATCCTACCAAACCTAATAAAGTACTTTGTCTAAAGTAAGTACCCATAATTTAAATTTAAAAAAAGAACTGAAATACTCCAGCACTGAACACATGGCACATGTTCAATAAATACTTGTTCATTGATCGCAAGAACCAATGTGCAAGTTTAAGTTTGTTGAATGATCAATGGAAGCTCGACCCTGCTGAGAAACCATAACAAGAGATACAGGGAGGTAGAAGGTGTTGTTATTACTATCCACATAGAAAAGCTTCATTTCTCAGGTAATGACAAACACAAATGCTCCAAGGAAAACATTTAAATGGTTACCTGTACATTTCTTTATATGACTGTTCCTTTTTCCATGTGATCCCAACTTGCATCCAAAATTCTCCTCCCAGAACTCTGCGAACCATACATTTCTTCGATTATTGGCAAGAGTTCGGCTTCTAAAGTATCGATCAAACCCTATTTTAAAGAAGAAAGGTGTGAAAATATTTTTTTCAAAATCAAAACCATGTACTATCAGAAATTTGAATATATGTTATATTATGTTGTGATCATTGCATGAAAAAATATATAGTACAAATGGGGGAGGACCAATAACCCAGAAATAAGGCTATCCTTGCAGCAAGAGTCAATGGAGAACGAAGGACAGTATCTCTACTCCCACCTTTCGCCGTTCAGGCACGCACAGCAGATTGGGTGTCAACCTCACCATTTCTTCCTCTCCTCTATGTCTCCCAGTGGCAGCAACCAGGGACCTCAGGCTGAATATTTAGAATGAACCCAGACTTTTTCTCCTCTCTTTCCCCTAGTAGGGATCTATGTTCTAGGCTTCTGTGCTTCTACTCACCTGAAGATTTATCTGATCTGAATATTCCCTTTTCAGCTAACTTAGTAAACCAATCACTACTAATGTAACCTTCTGGTTTTTTAGATGCTAAGTCATGTCCAACTCTTTGCAACCACATGGACTGTAGCCTGCCAGGCTCCTCTGTCAGTGGGACTTCCCAGGCAAGAATACTTAAATGGGTTACCATTTCCTTCTCCAGGGGATCTTCCCAACCCAAGGATTGAACCCATATCTCCTGCTTGGCAGGCGGATTCTTTACCAATGAGCCACTTGGGAAGCACCCAATCTTCTGGAGTCCTAAGTAATAAGCTAAAGTGTCAGTATGGTCAGGTAACCACTTCACTGAAGGAAGAATACTGGAGTGGGTTATCATTTCCTTCTTCAAGGGATCTTCCAGACCCAGGGATCAAACTTGCATCTCCTCTATTGACAGGCAGACTTTTTACCCCCAAGCTAGCAGAGAAGCCCTTACTTTGTCATTATTCTCACTTTAATATATATACTCTTACACCATTGATGATATGATCTTTTGAACAGCATACATTAAAAACCAAAACAAAACCTCCAATATACCAAACATTTGTCAACTGACTACTTCTCTGATTTTAATATTTCTTTCAATTTCCAATTGAGATTTGATCGATAAACATGAGATTGAAACTGGAAATAATGCCTTGTTCCAACAAATAATGGCAAAGGTAGGAATTTTAGTCACTGTCAAGATCACTGGAAAAGATATTTGGGAGACAGATTGCTTTTCAAGGATGTGCCACATCCTCTGTCGCCGTTCATTTATCCATAGAGTCAAACCAGCATCATGCCTCAATTTGCTATAAAGCAGACACTATCCTTCCAACAATGCCATAACTGTTGTGTATGTCCATGGATATTTGCAAACTTAGAGGGCAACTGCTAACATCATGGAGATATCTAAGGCCAACAACAGTGCTCCTTAAAAAAATGTCTTGTGGATATCTTTTCTAATTAAAAAAATATATAATGTGCTAACTTAAACAGTTACTGTCCTGGTAATTCTGCCATCAGTGCTACAAATTTTATCCAGAGTCATAAAATAATGGATGCATTTCATCATATGCTGATACTCTGATTTTGCTTTTGGGTTGAGATTCAGTTAGAATGAAATAAATTCTCTATTGTGCATCCTTACCATCAATCGATGCTCTTTTGGGTAAAATTGTCACAGCCCCTTCTGCAATCTCCTCCTGCTGATAAACGGGTGCTATTTTGGATCCCCAACTATCAGAGCCAATCCAGAGAAAATGTCCACTTTGGTTTAATTTTTTTGCTGCTTCCAATATCCTCCTATGAGAATAAGAGCAAATAAAACACACCACATTTACCAAGAAACTCTATACATATGAATGTTACAAGAGCTGCTATATCAAGTCATCAGTACTCAGTAGGTCACCATTAAACAAGTCAGTCATTCTAACTGCCTGAGTTTTAACATCTCCTAAAAGAAATAAATTGGAGACTTTAAGTCCAGTGCCTGATAATTAGCCTTATTCTTAACCTCATCCACATTATTCTGTCTGTCATCATTATTTATCTCATTTCTTTTCAGTCCGTGGATTCTACTCAATAAACATTTCAGATTGAGAAACCAGAAGGCTGCTGTTTCTATGTAGCAGAAAGCAGTCTGTACTTGCATAAGAATGCTACAATTCTTGTGAAATCTTACAAGATTCTACATTGAACATGAAATATATTAGAAAAAGAAGGTGGGGTGCAAATATGATCTTAAATGAGGAAGAATATCAATCAGTACCTGATGTCATCTTCATTAGCAAACATAATCACTGCCCGAGCATTAGGTGTTTCTAGCAGGCGCTTGATAATTTTTTCAAATTCTCCAGGTCTTGGTTCGCGTGGAATTTTCTGTGATTGAGCAATGCAAACACCACCTATTTAAAGAGAGAGAGAGAGAAAGTGATTCAGAAAAGACATTTACTTAACACACTTAATGAGGTTAGCTACTTTATAGAAACACATGACTCAGTAATGGATATTGTTTCTCAAAATATCTGTCATTCTCACATATTTAAAAGCAATCAGGATGTTTTGCATCCTAATATATATATATATATATATATCTCTCTCAAATGAATGACATCAATGACTTAATCACACATCAGGTTTTTGTTTTCAAGTTTAAACATTATTTTTGTGAATGTCCTTTAAAAAAAAAATCAAAGTGCACAAGATGTAGGACAGGAGAGAAAGAGTGGAAAGAAAGGCTGTTTTAATTCATTTAACATAAGTCCAAGGACAAGTGCTTTGATTAGAAAAAAAAAGGAATGACTATGTCTTATAGGTGAGACTTCCTGTGATAGATATAGGAAGATCCTTTTGCTAACTTATTTTGTGACCCCATGGACCCACAAGGCTCCACTGTCCATGGAATTTTCCAAGCAAGAACACTGGAATGGGTTGCTATTTCCTACTCCAGAGGACCTTCCTAACCCAGGGATAGAACTCACATTTATCAGTAGACCTCTTTTAAAGTTAATTTCCTTTTTTTTAGCTCATAGTATTGTAGCAAGAAACTTATGCAAAGACATAATATGTTATGAGACAAGTGGTCTTCAAGATTATTTGAGACACAAGTCAAGTTTCAAAGACACAAGCACTCAGTTGACATATTTCTCCACCATGAAAATCAAAAGAGCAGAAATTCCATTCAACTCATGGCAAATAGATGGGGAAACAATGGAACCAGTGAGAAACTTTATTTGGGGGGGGCTCCGAAATCACTGCAGATGGTGACTGCAGCCCTGAAATTAAAAGATGCTTACTCCTTGGAAGAAAAGGTATGACCAACTCGGACAGCATATTGAAAAGCAGAGACGTTACCTTGCCAAGAAAGGTCTGTCTAGTCAAAGTTATGTTTTTTTTTCCAGTTGTCATGTATGAATGTGAGAGCTGGACTATAATGAAAGCTGAGCACCGAAGAATTGATGCTTTTGAACTGTGGTGTTGAAGAAGATTCTTGAGAGTCCCTTGGACAGCAGGGAGATCCAACTAGTCCATCCTAAAGGAAATCAGTCCTGAATATTCTTTGGAAGGACTGATGCTGAAGCTGAAGCTCCAATACTTTGGCCACCTAATGCGAAGAACTAAACATTTCAAAAGACCCTGATGCTGGGAAACATTGAAGGCAGGAGGAGAAGGGGATGACAGAGGATGAGATGGTTGGATGGCATCACTGACTCAATGGACATGAGTTTGAGTAAGCTCCAGGAGTTGGTGAAGGACAGGGAAGCCTGGTGTGCTGCAGTCCATGGGGACTCAAAGAGGTGGACATGACTGAGTGACTGAACTGAACCATCCAACTCACAGAACAAAAAAGGAAGAACACTTCTTTTGGTTTCTCATCTTAAGACAATGAGAGGCCAAAAAGAAAAATGTAGAAAATATCTCTGCCCTTTGCTGATGGGCTGGGATGGGAGGAAAAGGAGGAGTTTTCCTCTGCTGTAGTGGTGTCGAGGTAACATATTCTAATACAAAGAGAAAAAAAATGACATCAGCAAGATGTTTCAATTGCATTATGGTTTGAACACACTTTTGAGTCACTTGAGAAGAAAATCACCATTTATTTACAGCATGGCTTCAACAAGCAAGGTATTTTTACTTCCACACAATGCGTTCAATTACCTAAACATTGCAGGGTGCCATTATATGCCATGCATCTGGCTGGACACAGGAAATGCCCAGTCTAACCCAGAAGTTGCCAGCTAGCCTGGGAAAGGGGCATTCCAATAAATTATCATGGAGCATGTAATGATTTTAGGATGAAGAGAGTATACCACACTTTGGGAACACAGAGGAGGGAGTTACTCAAGTGCTTGAGAGAACTGGATTTTAAATGGCAAATATACATAAGCACAGGGGCAAAACTGGGACACTTCTGGTAGAAGCCAAGGTATGAAAGAACCTTGTTGGATCATGACTGGCTGGCGTTGAGGTTAGAAAGAATGGACAGGTCCAGCTTGACGATGACTTTGTTAGACAGGCCAAATAATTTGGGTGTTATATTGAAAAGGCTAGGAACCCACAGAAAGTTCATAAGCAGGAGAATTACATGATGAGCTATGTGTTTTAAGAAGAAACTTCAGGTAGCCAAACAAAGAACCATGTGGTAGCCACACAATGGGTGTCCAGTGTGTTGTGACCTGATTTAATATCTGTGACAATGCCGTATGATTAACAGTGCCACAGTACTGAAGGTTATTCTTCGTTTAAGTTAGAACACTGCTAAAATTGTGCTTGCAACAGGAGTACCCTCACTAACCCTACACTCTGCTCTTCAGTGCTGAGAACTGCCTATAAGCCACAGACTGAGCCTGTAAGTAGTCAGCCTACTGATATGTCCAAAATAGTTGTGATGATTGATTCATTCCTTTAGTAAATATTTATGGGGCTTCCCTGGTGGCTCAGATGGTAAAGAGCCTGCCTGTAATGCAGAAGACCTGGGTTAGATCCATGGGTTGGGAAGATCATGTGGCGAAGGGAATGGCTACCCACTTCAGTATTCTTGCCTAGAGAGTTCAATGGACAGAGGAGCCTGATGGGCTACAGTCCACGGGGTGGCAAAGAGTAGAACACGACGGAGGGACTAACACTTTCACTATCTGCCAGACGCCATGCAGGAGATTTATAATGGTGAATGAAATGGACATATTTTAATGGTGAATAAAACCATATTATAATGATGAATAAAACTCCTACCAGAGTTTAGAAATGTTACAGGTCAAACAGGCTTAACACAAAACAAACCACCAAATAAGTATATAAGTTATGGCACGCCCTACGAGGAAGAGCAAGGACATTTAATTTATATTGATGAAAAGGGTCCCTAAAAGTTGGTATCTCTCCATTAAGGTCAGAAAGAAAAGAGAAGGGGAGAGAATCGAGTGGAAAAAGGCAGGAAAGAACCAGTGGAGTTAATGAATGAAGGGGAGAGAAGTATGAGACAAAGATGAGAGGTAGATGGGATCCAGGTCATGTATGTCATTCAAGACCTGTGCAAGATTATGAGTAATGAAGGTGCCTAGTTTTCAGTAGCCCACAGGAGTATGTCTTTTCTATGACCACGGCATTTCATGGAAGAAAAATGAATGAGGACCACTAAGTGATATAAGAGGGCAACCTGGAATGGAAAGAATAGGAGGCCAGGATCCCAGNAGATTATGAGTAATGAAGGTGCCTAGTTTTCAGTAGCCCACAGGAGTATGTCTTTTCTATGACCACGGCATTTCATGGAAGAAAAATGAATGAGGACCACTAAGTGATATAAGAGGGCAACCTGGAATGGAAAGAATAGGAGGCCAGGATCCCAGCTAGGAAGTTACTAGGACAGGCAACAGGGGATGATGACTAGGGTGATACCATCAGTACTGAGAAAGGGCAGGTGTATGAGTGCTCAGCGGTGTTCAGCACTTTGCAACCCCAAGGACTGTAGCTTGCCAAGCTCCTCCTCCCACAGAATTTTCCGGGCAAGAATAGTGGAGTGGATTGCCATTACGTTCTCCAGGGGATCTTCCCAACCTAGGGATCAAAACTAGGTCTCCTGCATTGCAGGCAGACTCTCTACTGTCTGAGTCACCAGAGATANCAGATTTTCCGGGCAAGAATAGTGGAGTGGATTGCCATTACGTTCTCCAGGGGATCTTCCCAACCTAGGGATCAAAACTAGGTCTCCTGCATTGCAGGCAGACTCTCTACTGTCTGAGTCACCAGAGATAAGCGGACAGTGAAAATTGGAATTAGAAACCGTGGGACTTTGTAACATTTTTCCCTCCTTTACTGAAACATGACTGACAAATAAAAATTGCATATGCTAGGTTGGCAAAAAAGTTCATTTGGGTTTCCCCATAATATCTTACAGAAAATCCAGAACAAATTTGAATGAGGACCACTAAGTGATATAAGAGGGCAACCTGGAATGGAAAGAATAGGAGGCCAGGATCCCAGTTAGGAAGTTACTAGGACAAGCAACAGGGGATGATGACTAGGGTGATACCATTAGTACTGAGGAAGGGCAGGTGTATGAGTGCTCAGCGGTGTTCAGCACTTTGCAACCCCAAGGACTGCAGCTTGCCAAGCTCCTCCTCCCACAGATTTTCCGGGCAAGAATAGTGGAGTGGATTGCCATTACGTTCTCCAGGGGATCTTCCCAACCTAGGGATCAAACCTAGGTCTCCTGCATTGCAGGCAGACTCTCTACTGTCTGAGTCACCAGAAATAAGCAGACAGTGAAAATTGAAATTAGAAACCATGGGACTTTGTAACATTTTTCCCTCCTTTACTGAAACATGACTGACAAATAAAAATTGTATATGCTAGGTTGGCAAAAAAGTTCATTTGGGTTTCCCCATAATATCTTACAGAAAATCCAGAACAAATTTTTTTTGGCCAACCGAATATTTACGTTGTATTAATTTGATCGAGGTAGCGCAGTGGTAGGAAACCATTAAGCACGACTCGAAGGTTTTGGCCTTTGTGATTGGTTTCTGTGGGGCTTCCCTGGTGGCTCAGATGGTAGAGCATCTGCTTGCAATGTGGGAGACCCAGGTTTGATTGCTGGGTCAGGAAGACCCCCTGGAAAAGGAAATGGCAACCAACTCCAGTACTCTTGCCGGGAAAATTCCACGGATGGAGGAACCTGGTGGGTTACAGTCCATTGGGTCGCAAAGAGTAGGACACAACTGAGCGACTTCAACTTTCACTTTTTCACTTTTCTGTGATGACATCATTAAACAAGTAGGAAATAGAGGAGGGGCGGACTTGATAAGTTTGATTCAGAACCCAGTGGTTTTCAAAGTACCCATGGAACACTGAAATGGAAACAATGAGTCTGGAGCTAAGGAGAAAGAAGGGAGTTGTAACCACAATGTTGTTAGATGCAGACACAGTAGTAAATGAAGTGTTGGGAATGAAGTGATCAGTCAAAAAGAATATTTAAATTAATAACAGGAAAAGGTGAAAGACAGTTCTGAAAACCCACCAGCAGGAAGGGAGCTAGTGAATGAGACTGGAAAGGAGTGATTACATGTTTTGAGGAGAAAACTTTTGGAACAAAGTCTAGGGATTACTTGAAAACTGTATAACGTGTGTAAAAATCAAATAAAGAACTGTGGTGAGTGGAAACATGAGGTAACCATAGAAATGTAAGATCCAAACTGTAACACTGTCTGTGGAACAATAACTGTTTCAAACCATGACTGCACTTTTAAGAAAATTGTTCTAATTACTTAAAGATCCCATTAAAGACATGCTATATCTTAAGTATCATTCTGAGATTAACTCTGACTCCATAATCAGAAGAAATGAAGGCCAGAAAATTTTAATTATGATTTTTTCAGATGAGGCAAACAGGCAATCTAGACTTATGGTTTAGTCTGAATTCATTGATTTAGTCATTTACTACAGATCCATTGAACATTTCTGTTCATTCAAAATTAGTCAAGTTGGAATTTTACATTAGTCTATATTTTTTTATTCCTTCACCTCACCTTTTATTTGTGAGCCTGGTCAATTTGTATCTTTCCTGAAAGAGGAACTGCACAAGTAATTTATTTCAGCTGAGCAAATCCTTACAAAGAACGTGCACCCTAAAGGCATTATGCTATTTGGTGCTTTGTGGACATTTTATTGTGGAATGTATTATTCTCAAATAATTGGTGTTAGAAAATTAATATTCCTTTTCTTAGCCTTGAAACTCATTCAGAACTTCTATCTTCACATCAGTCAAAAAGCCACAGAGTCCATTCATAAGTACCCATGGTCTATTATGTTTCCAGAGCTAAGGACTTTCTGTCTCCATTCTGCCTGCAACAGTCTTATAACTGAATGACAAGATGTACACATCAGAAAAGCCAGATAAGAATGTAAAATGATCTACTGCTAAGAAAATATTGCATAAGGTCAAATCAACTGCAGTAACAAATGACAGTAAATCACCACCTCAAATAATCATGACTATTTAAAACTATATAAGAAGAGGTTGCTGTATACTGTTAGTGTTTGGTTAAAATACAGCTAAATTTAGTCAAACATTCAGGCTTTATCAAAGATGTGTTTTCCTATATTCATTATCAATTGTTTCCATTTTAAAAGAGACTCTCTGACTTGATCTAGATTCCTAAAGTGTGGAAGAGGAGCTCTCCTGCATCAAAGCATGTCTATTCCATCTATTTCTTCATACCCCACTCTGGAAGAGTGATTGTGTACAATTCCAGGGACTCTCAATTCCCTGTTCTGCAGGTGTCCCCAGTTTAGCAGGAAATAATTTTTAAAGCTTAGCACTTAGGGAGAGCGTTGTACGGAAGAATTTATAATTGGCTGCTTTCTAAAATTCCCTGTCTGATTTCCTCACCTGTGTAAATGTTTTCCCTTTGATTATTTAGTGATAATTAAAAGATCATTTGTTGAGCTGAGCATTTTACATACACTCTCCAACACACTTGAGCACTCCTTCCCAGTCTCACGCATTCTGTACCTCCATAGTCCTAGGGAAAGGACTCTAACCTTGGTATTATCACCACAATTCTGATGAGGAAACTGAGAAACAGGGGTGTCAACAGCTGGCAAGAGTTTGAAACCCAGTTTCAAAGCCACATCTGTGTGACTCTGAGACTTTTTCCATCGTCTTACTCATCCACAACTGACTATACTTGTGACTTAATGGTTTCATGGATATCCATGACTGATGAATAAAATAAAGTAAATTTAAAGACATTCAAAAGTCCCAGCAGGTCATCCCTTATAAACCGAATCAATAGCTACACAAATGCAGTCCTTCTATTGACCATTAAGAACAAAGTTAAAATACGTAGAACTCATGCAGATTATAGAACTGATTTAAATTTTAGTATTTAACTAGTCCATCCCCAAATCTTTCCAATAGCCCCTGTGAATGTACGTTCTCAGGAAAATCTTCCTGAGGCCTCCAGTCTTCCACATTATCTTTGACTGTAGCAACCACAACAATTGTATATTTTTTTAATTTTTTTTTTTTCACCTTAGACTGTACGTTCCATGACTACCGAATCTTGGCTTTCACACTGACCACCATACTTCTCACTACCTATCATGGTGCTTGGCACACATGGAGTTCAATNGTCTTCCACATTATCTTTGACTGTAGCAACCACAACAATTGTATATTTTTTTAATTTTTTTTTTTTCACCTTAGACTGTACGTTCCATGACTACTGAATCTTGGCTTTCACACTGACCACCATACTTCTCACTACCTATCATGGTGCTTGGCACACATGGAGTTCAATAAATATGTTTTGAATAAATAAATGTAAGACTTACAAGAGACACTGCTGATATAAACAGAAGTGAGACATTTCTGACCTCAGACACCTCTCAGTCAAGTAGGAAAACATAGGATACATAAAAATATATCCTGATTTTTAAAAGCGGCACACAAAAAGTAAAAAAAAAAAAAAAAAGAAAGAAAGAAAGAAATTGAAATTCAGAGAAAGTTTTCACTGATGTGGCATCTGTCACCCAAAATGGTTTTTATCAGAGTTCAATAAATTAGAATATTACCTTGGCCTTAGTTTGTTCATCTGTAGGATTACACAATAATTTGCTCTTATTGAAATAAGAGCAAATTTGTGGACAATTTCATTCATAATTTTTATCTCTTTATCTCATATGTGAGTACCTGGAAGTCTCAGGTCTGAGAGACGAAAGGTTCTTTACATATATGTTGGTTTGCTAGTGCAATAAGATGTCGAAGTGAGGAAAAACAGATATGGGTCAGAAGACCTGAGGGTTGGTCCTATGTGATCTTGAACAAGTCTCAGTGTCCTCATCTCTGTGACAAGATTCATAGAAACTATCTTCCAGGGATGAAAAGGATAATATGATAAAGTGCTATACAAATGTTGCATTGAATATATTATTAATATTGTTAATCATCATCCTCATCTTAACCAGATAAACATCATCACTAGACTTGAGAGGAGAGATAGCAGATATTTAGACCTAAAACGTGAGTTTATCAACAGGTCAGATCTTGAACCCTCAACTTCATTTGTGTAATATTATTAAATATCCTAAGTTCAGAGAAGTGGTAATTGCCTGCTTTTCTGAGCCAGTAAATAAGATGACTAAATTTCACTTTTCACCTATTACAGATCATCACAATGTCATCAGGGCAGTTTCAATGTGAGAGAATGGAGAAAGCTACTTACTTTTCCTTTGTCATCCTTGAATTCATACCTGAAGGAGTCAAGCCTCCTCTTGGAAGGATTTTATAAGTATTTTGAAGATCTGGGTTGAACATCACAATTTATTCTTTAAAAGAGTAATAGCATGGTGAAAACTATTCATCTACTAATAGTGCCAACCACTAAGTGGCAAATGTTGTGGAAACAACCCACAGGCTCTTTTATTTAAATAGTTGCCTACAGATTATTAAGAAGCTGGACTATAGAGTGTTAAGATAATACTGTTGCAACCTTAGGAGTTTGAAATGCATATTTGCCTTGATTTCCGCCCAGTGGAAGACCACCAGGGATGGGCATTGGACTGGGCAGAGAAGAAGTCCAGCTGACTGTGGACCAATTACAAATTCCCAGCACCACTGGGAATACTGAGCTGAAATGCCTTCAGAGTTGCTCTGAATTAGGTCAGATAGAACAGGCCATTTTACTTCCACATTTATCAGTGGCTTGCTGGGGGACATCCTGGGAAAAGGGGTAGATACATTAGTCAAGGCAGTTCCTTGCAGTCAGGGCCACCCCGTAGTGCAGCCAGATTATGAGGCAAGGGCACCAGGAACCTTCACTGAATGGGGCTCTGAAAGGGGACTCCTCGTATATAAGAACTGAAACGTACAGAGAACCAAAGATATTATACCTCTGAAGTAATAGGACAAGTCAAACAATTAATAAAATACCATTGTTTAATTTTAAAGTTCCTCTTCAAAGAGGACTTATTGCACAAAGACAGGCAACCTATCCAAACAGTACAATACTGGACTTGTAGCCGAGTAGGACAAAAGAGCTGGCATCATAAAACTCCCTGTATTTCAGCAGAGAAGTTTTGTTAAAGCAATCTGAGAGGACAGAGAATCATGTTTTTAGTTGTTGCTTATTTTTAAGAACAAAATCTCTATTAATAATGCAGAAAGAGAAAAATAAAACAAGAAACAATGTCACAGCATCAACTTCCAACTGTGATGGAAATCCAGGAGGATTAAATTATTAGGAATGAAATTACTTACAAAGCTGCATATAGAATATTGAATGTGATTTTCCTTAAACAACATGATTATTACCAGTGTCTCAAGTTGGTTTACAATTTCTGTCAAGTTAAGTTCTAAGAAAATCATATTGAGCCTCTGATTATATAACTTGTTAGATCTGCAGGAAAGAATGGTTTTGATACATAACACATCAGCAAAGGTACCGTTTTATCAATAGTTAAAGCTACTGGCAAAAAAGTGATGGGATTCTCAGGTGGCTCAGTGGTAAAGAAACTGCCTACAACACAGGAGACGTGGGTTCAATCCCTGGGCTGGGAAGAACCTCTGAAGAAGGAAATGGCAACCCACTCCAGGATTCTTGCCTAGGAAATTACATGGACAAAGGACTCTGACAGGTCACAGTCCATGGGGTCTCAAAAGAGTCAGACACGATTTAGCAACTGAATAATGACAACAACAAAAAAAGTGATTGGTAAAAATTGTCAGTTGATCTTAAAAGATGGCTTATAATTGACCCTAATAAGAATGTGATACAGTCAAGTATTATTAACTTATTTTCTGTGAATGCATCTTCAAATAATAGCAATGAGCAAAACCAAATTAACTAGGTTTTTTTGTTTGGTTGGTTGCTTCTTGAAGACAATAGAAACATGTTAGCTCTTAACAGTGCCCAGATCCTCCACAGGTGTACACGAACTCCCAAACATGAACCCCCCTCCCTCCTCCCACCCTCCATCATCCCTCCGGATTACCCGTGGCGGATTCATGTCAATGTATGCCAAAACCAGTAGAGTACTGTAAAGTAAAATAAAGTAAAATTTTTTAAAAAAAGTGCCCAGATCCTAATTCTAATTCNCTCCCACCCCCCATCATCCCTCCAGATCACCCGTGGCGGATTCATGTCAATGTATGCCAAAACCAGTAGAGTACTGTAAAGTAAAATAAAATAAGATTTTTTTTAAAAAGTGCCCAGATCCTAATTCTAATTCATACAGAGTAAGGAATTTCTCTACCATCACCAGGCAATTCTCTGACCCCAACTAGGTATGCCACAATTCAACTCATTTCTGAAACTATCTACCTGGAGATTGTCAGATTCCACAGGTTAATAGTCCAGCTTCTACAAGACTGCCCCCCGCCAATTCCCACACTTCAGATGTCAGTCACAAGCCCAGGTTGTTACCTGGCTTCTGATCAACCAATTATAGATCAGAGGTTCCCAAAACTCCTTCCTTAGGTTCAATTAATTTGTTAGGAGGCTCACAGAATTCAGAAAGACACTGTATGTACTAGATCACTGGTTTATTATAAAAGGATATAACTCAGGAAGAGCCAGATGCAAGAGATGCTCAGGCAAGGTGTGGGGAAAGGGCACAGAGCTTCCATGCTGTCTCTGAATCTCCAAGAGTTCACCAACCCTTTAGGCTGTTGTTGTTAAGTCAGTAAGTCATGCCCAACCCTTTGTGACACCATGGACCACACCTTTATAAAAGGATATAACTCAGGAAGAGCCAGATGCAAGAGATGCTCAGGCAAGGTGTGGGGAAAGGGCACAGAGCTTCCATGCTGTCTCTGAATCTCCAAGAGTTCACCAACCCTTTAGGCTGTTGTTGTTAAGTCAGTAAGTCATGCCCAACCCTTTGTGACACCGTGGACCACACCATACCAGGCTTCTCCTCTCCTTCACCATCTCCCGGAATGTGCTCGATTCATGTCTGTTGAGTCAGTAATAATGCCTAACCATCTCATCCTCTGCTGCCCCCTTCTCCTGCTGCCACAATCTTTCCAGCATCAGGGTATTTTCCAATGAATCAGCTCTTCACATCAGGTGGCAAAAATATTGGTGTTGAGTTGCAGCTTCAGCATCAGTCCTTCCAAAAAATGCTCAGGGCTGATTTCCTTTAGGATTGACTGGTTTGACCTCCTTGCAGTCCAAAGGACTCTCAAGAATCTTCTCCAGCACTACAACTGGAAAGCATCAACTCTTTGGCACTCAGTCTTCTTTATGGTCCAACTCTTGAATCTGTACATGACTACTGGAAAAACCATACCCCTTCAAATCCCATCCTTTCAAGTTTTTATGGAGGCTTCCTTACATAGTCATGATTGACATGAGCTTCAGGGGTTGAACTCAATTTCTATCAAGTCTCCACTCCTCAAAGGGCTTTCCCAAAGTCACCTCATTAACACAACAAAAGACATCTTTATCTCTCTCATCACTTAGTAAATTCCATGGATTTTAGGAGCTCTATGCCAAAAACTGGATAAAAACCAAATATGTATTTCTTATTATAAATCACAATATCACAACTCTTTGCACTAATTATCCTTGACATCATTTCTTTCCACCTTTCTGGACACATAAGTAAAATAACAATTTGGCCTAATGTAATTGGTCCTTTAGTGATGGTTCTGTGAAATTTGTTCTAAGGTTTGAACGAGTGTAATCACACCTCTTGCAACAGTATTTTCACCTCCTTATGTGGTGTACAACTGGGACTTAGCAGCCAAGTGCACAGTGTGATAGAAGTGCGTCTGTTTGTCAGCTTCAAGTGCACTTTGTGAAAGAGAAGATTTATCTTGCACATCACAGTGAAGAAAAAGTGTTATCTTTAACAACATGGATTAAAACGGTAAAATCGCACTTAAATCTGTGCTTATCTCCCCTCACCCCTCCAAACATTTTTTGTCTATCAAATGCCACATCATCCTTAAATGTACTCTGAAGAGCAATGAAATGATGGAATGAAAGTCCTGGTACAGAAGGGGCATAAGCTCCAGGCTGCTCTCGTTTGACCCCTAAGAGTGGCAATGGAGAGGACTGGCTCAGAATGTCCCTCTCCTGCCTGTCTCCATGTGATGCTCAAAGCTTCTGATGCTCAGGAGGCAGGTTGGGCTGGGCTGGGTTCCTTGGGTCCATACACACTAGAATGCTGTCATGAAATGCAACCCACTCTAGTTTTCTTGCCTGGAGAATGCCATGGACAGAGGAGCAGAACTGAATGAGACTTAGCCACTCAGGTGTTCCAGGAAACATTGACTGGAACCACTCACCCTGACCAGACACCACAGTGACCATTTGCATGAGTTACTGTCTGACAGGAGGTCTTGGTAAGAAACACGGAACTAACAAATCACCACCAACAAGAAGACTTCAGAAAAGGTCAAAAGGAGATGCCACATGTCTACTACCTCCTAGAATCCTTCTTGCCACCATCCATCTTAGCTGGGCAATGTGTGCGCCAACAAAAAGGCCCTTGAGTCAGAATGATTGGCCAAAGATAATCCGGAAATTAATCCCATCACCATAAAACCCAAGACTGCAAGCCACATGGCAGAGCAGTTCTCCTGAGTTCCCTTATACTACTGATCTCCACCTGTGTGCTCCTTCCCAATAGTCTTTTGCTTTCTCAGCACCTGTGTCTCTTTGGACAATTCATTTCCAAGTTTTAGACTTGGAATGTCTAAGCCCAGTCTCAGGCTCTGGCAGGGGTCCCCGTTCCTACAACAAAACAACCACTCAGCCACAGCTCATCAGAGATCCAAACATAGCTCAGAGGAACAGTGGTGTGACAGTTATGAATGTCATCCCAGAGCTAGACTTCCTGGCTCCAAATCCTAGCCCTTCTCTGACTAGCTATGTGACACTGGGTAAGTTATGAGAGATCTCTGTGCCTCTGTCCCTCAATTTGAAGATTCAGGAGATGCTAGCATTAACAGCTCCCAGTGGTTATTGTGAAGGGATTAAATAATCTCAACAGATTCATTTTTTTTCCCTTAGAAAACACATTAGTTGTAAATCATTTAAAATAAAAATTTGGGAAAACCCCAAACAGAAATAGTAACTCACTTTCACCAAGCAATATTTACTTATAACATTAATTCAAGACAAATCAAATTTCATTCCCCAAATGGACACAGAATAATCAATCTTACTAGTGAGTCAAGTGAATGGGGATGCTAAGTACAAAGGGTTCTGTGTTAGAGGGGAAACTTGTGCCCACCACCACCAGAACTAAACTTCTGAAGTGTGGCCTTTCCCCGCTCCTAAAAACTGAAATGCGTAAGCTGACATGGGTACAGTAGATAAGAAAAATTCAGGAAAAGAAAAGAAGAAGGGAAGGGAAGCAGGTGAAAGGAAAGGAAAAAGAGAACAAGAACAAAATAAGAACAAGGAGGAGGAGACAGGAGAAAGAAAGGGAAGAAAGAGAGGAGGAAAGAGAACAAGGAAAGACTAGCGGGAAACCATCCACACCAGCAGTATCTTCCCAGTTGGGCAGAAAATCCACTTTTCACAGGGTCAAAACAGCACATGTGGGGTTAGAAACATTTGCAGAAGGAATATTTGACAAGGTTGAATTAAATTTAACTACTAGGTCATAGGCTTCCTTGATGCCTCAGCAGCGCAGAATCCAGCTATAATGCAATAGATGTAGGAGATGCATGGTTTGATCCATGGGTCACTAAGATCCCATGGAGATGTAAATGGAAACTGACTCCAGTATTCTTGCCTGGAGAATTCCATGGACAGAGGAGTCTGGTGGGCTACAGTCCCTGAGGTCACAAAAAGTCACACACAACTTAGCAACTAAACAAATATGTTGTATGCGTTTGTATTTACATTGATTATTTCATAAGTACTATTTTTAGAGTGTTTTGAGATTTTTGTTTGTTTTTGCCATTTCAAAGTAGATTCCCAGATACTAGGACAAACAGCATGAGAGGAAGATTTCAAAAGAAAAAACTAACTCTATATAAGTGCTCACAGAAGCAGAAGATACTAAGAAGAGGTGGCAAGAATACACAGAAGAATTATACAAAAAAGATCTTTATGACCCATATAGCCATGATGGTGTGATCACTTGCCTAGAGCCAGACATCCTACAATGTGAAGTCAAGTAGGACTTAGGAAGCATCACTACAAAAAAGCTTGTGGAGGTGATGGAATTCCAGTTGAGAGCTATTTCAAACCCTAAAAGATGATGCTGTGAAAGTGTTGCACTCAATATGCAACCAAATCTGGAAAGCTCAGCAGTGGCCACAGGACTGGAAAAGGTCAGTTTGCATTCCAAACCCAGAGAAAGGCAATTCAAAGAATGTTTAAACTACCACACAACTGCACTCATCTCACACACTAGCAAAGTAATGCTCAAAATTCCCTAAGCCAGGCTTCAACCGTACATGAAACGTGAACTTCCAAATGTTCAAACTGGATTTAGAAAAGACAGAGGAATCAGAGATCAAATTGCCAACATCCGCTGGATCATGGAAAAAGCAGGAGAGTTCCAGAAAAACATCTATTTCTGCTTTATTGACTATGTCAAAGCCTTTGACTGTGTGGATCACAATAAACTGTGGAAAATTCTGAGAGAGATGGGAATACCACACCACCTAACCTGTCTCCTGATCAATTTGTATGAATGTCAAGAAGGAACAGTTAGAACTGGACATGGAACAACAAACTAGTTTCAAATCGGAAAAGGTTGTATATTGTCACCCTGCTTATTTAATTTATATGCAGAGTACAACACGCAAAATGCCAGGCTGGATGAAGTACAAGCTGGAATCAAGATTGTGGGGAGTAATATCAATAACCTCAGATATGCAGATGACACCACCCTTATGGCGGAAAGTGAAGAACTAAAGACCTATTGATGAAAGTGAAAGAGGAGAGTGAAAAAATNTAATTTATATGCAGAGTACAACACGCAAAATGCCAGGCTGGATGAAGTACAAGCTGGAATCAAGATTGTGGGGAGTAATATCAATAACCTCAAATATGCAGATGACACCACCCTTATGGCGGAAAGTGAAGAACTAAAGACCTATTGATGAAAGTGAAAAAGGAGAGTGAAAAAATTGGCTTAAAACTCAACATTCAGAAAACTAAGATAATGGCATCCAGTCCCATCACTTCATGGGAAATAGATGGGGAAACAGTGGAAGCAGTGTCAGACTTTATTTTTGGGGGGCTCCAAAATCACTGCAGATGGTGACTGCAGCCATGAAACTAAAGAAAAAAAGCTTGCTCCTTGGAAGAAAAGTTATAGCCAACCTAGATAGCATATTAAAAAGCAAAGACATTACTTTACCAACCAAGGTCCATCTAGTCAAAGCTATTTTTCCAGTGTCATGTATGGATGTGAGAGTTGGACTATAAAGAAAGCTGAGGACCAAAGAATTGATGCTTTTAAACTGTGGTGTTGGAGAAGACTCTTGAGAGTTCCCTGGACTGTGAGGAGATCCAACCAGTTGATCCTAAAGGAAATCAGTCCTGAATATTCACTGGAAGGACTGATGCTGAAGCTGAAACTCCAATACTTTGGCCACCTGAGGCGAATAACTGACACATTGGAAAAGATCCTGATGCTGGGGAAGATTGAAGGTGGGAGGAGAAGGGGATAACAGAGGATGAGATGATTGGATAGCATCACCAATGCAACGGACATGAGTTTGAGTAGGCTCTGGGAATTGGTGATGGGCAGGGAACACTGACATGCTGCAGTCCATGGGATCGCAAAGAGTTGTACACGACTGAGTGACTGAACTGAACTGATCAGTGCTCAAATGCCCAAAATGAACAAACTATCTAAAAATAGAGAAATTTCATAGTTTCCAATCTATTGCCTGGAAAAACCACCATCCCAATGACCACTGGAATCACAATGAGTATTGTTTAAATTTATTACATTTCTGGATTAGAATAAAAATTAGTATTAGACTTTGAATTCAGCTTATTACAGTTACAGAAATGAGAATTTAGTAATTCGGTTTCAATACAGAATCATGTCAAATAAATTACTGAAAGGAGAGCACGGACAATCGTCGCATCCACCCTTCTTCATCATTTAACAAGTATTTATTGAGCTCTGCTACACGTCAGACACTTTTAATACACAGAGTATACATCAGTGAATAATACAAAGAAGGTTCCTGACTTCACAGAGGTCACGTGCACTCCATCTCTAGGGTCATGGAAGTCTGATACCTGTAGGCATTTGTTGGATGTGTGATGAATAAGAAGTGCCTATTTCAAGATATAGTAGAATGCTCTAATATATAAATAATAAGCATATTCACGTATTAAAGCACCATCATTCAGAAAAAGTCAAAGCATCTCTGCATTTATGTTGTATATGTATATAACACAAAGTCATGTTCAAATACTGTTGTTGTCATTTAGTTGCTAAGTCATGTCTGACTCTCGTGGTCTTGTGGACGGTAGCCCACCAGTCTCCTCTGTTCATGAGTTCCTCTAGGCAAGAATACTGGAGTGGGTGGCCATTCTCATCTTCAAGGGATCTTCCCAACAAAGGGATGAAACCTGAGTCTCCTACATGAGTTCAGTTCAGTCACTCAGTTGTGTCTGACTCTCTGCAACCCCATGGACTGAAGCATGGTACATCACCAACTTCCGGAGCTTAGTCAAACTCATGTCCAACGAGTTGGTGATGCCATCCAACCATCTATCTCATCCTCGGTCGTTCACTTCTCCTCCTGCTTTCAGTCTTTCCCAGCATCAGGATTCTTTCCAATGAAACAGTTCTTTGCATAAGGTGGCCAAAGAATTGGAGTTTCAGCTTTACCATCAATCCTTTCAATGACTATTCAGGATTGATTTCCTTTAGGATGGACTGGTTGGATCTCCTTGCAGTCCAAGGGACACTCAAGAGTCTTCTCCAACACCACAGTTCAAAAGCATCAATTCTTTGGCACTCAGCTTTCTTTATAGTCCAACATCCATACATGACTACTGGAAAAACCATAGCTTTGACTAGATGGACCTTTGTTGGCAAAGTAATATCTCTTCTTTTTAATATGCTGT
>SJYX01006724.1:51697-64922 GCA_006410675.1 Oreotragus oreotragus | reverse complement strand
GGGGTGGGGGGTGAGTCTTAAAGTATTGAAAACAAATTTTCTAAATTCAAAATTGGGAGGACTGAGGTGTGTGATTGTGCGATTGCAGTTTTAGTTAAGCCTGGTTGTACAATATACAAAATCACTCAGATAAAATGCATGTGTAGGGTACTGCTTTTTTAAGTCATGAAGTAAGAAGAAAAAAAGAAAAAAAAAAAAAAAAAGAGCTGAAAGAAGTTTCCCATCTGTTAAGGGAAGCTCTTCTGTAACTGGACTTCTCTTAAAAACATTTCTGTATCTTTACCTAATTGGGGGATTTGATATTTGTTTTTTGGTGGCATAGCAGATGCTTGTTTAATCTTCTGGTGACCAAAATCCAGACAACAATACATATTGACAAAAATAGTAATTAATAGGAACAACATGACAACCTACATTGCCAGAATTTAAAGCAATAGCTTTTATCTCATTCAAAGCTAAGTGAAGTGAAGTGAAGTGAAGTCGCTCAGTCGTGTCCGACTCTTTGCGACCCCGTGGACTGTAACCTACCAGGCTTCTCCGTCCATGGGATTCTCCAGGTAAGAATACTGGAGTGGATTGCCATTTCCTTCTCCAGGGGATCTTCCCAACCCAGGGATCGAACCCGTGTTTCCCGCATTGGAAGCAGACGCTTTTAACCTCTGAGCCACCAGGGAAGTCAAAGCTAACCTGTCCATAAATGTTTCCCACCCAAACTCTACAGATATATCAATAACTGTTTTCAATGACATAAAAACCTATCATTTAAACAAAAACACAACTAATACCTTACCTGGACACTATTTCCAATTTAATATAATGTTTGTTGTTATGTTAAAAAGAAAATGAGTTCTCTCACATAAGGATATAATTGTCTCCCAGGTAATCTTATTTCAAGGAACACAATGAAATGATGGTCTATGGGCAAAGTGGCTGTAGGGTGGAGGGAGCCCAGAGGCTCCCAGAGGTGAGTATGTGCAGCTGGAGGCATTGATGGAAGTGACTCTAGCATTCTAGCTTTCAGGCACATGAGTTTATAGTAGCTTTGGTAGGTGTTCAATCCTACGCCACAAGAGAAGCAGGTGGAAATAAGAAGCTGTCATTCAAACCCCACCAGTGAGGATCTGAAGCCTTGGTAAAGGTGGTTTCAGGAAAATATGAAAAGATATGAAGGAACTCCTTGGCCAAATTTTAGGTAATCCATCCAGAATTGAAACCTGATGAGCCCTAGGTGGGAGATAAATCACTGAATATTTCAATAATCTGTGATTTGAATACATCCTACATTTTTAAATATATGTTGTACACTGAAGCACTGGAAGTTAATCTTTACATCACATTTTTCCAGAAAAGATCTGCCGTGATTTCTTTTCCAGTGACCAATAGGTTGCTTCCTTTTTACCACGTGAAACACGAGGCCCCACCCCCTGCACGCACAGGATAAACGCAACTGCAAACAGCAACAATCTGAAGAACGTCTCCTGCCGGCGCTGTGCTAGGCACAGGAGATGAGAAGCCAGACCCTGATTTTCACAGAATTTGGGCTCCAAGAGGTGAAAGAAGCAAATGGTATTGGATTCATAAGTCATTTCTTTATTTTAATGCCAAATAATAAATACTCATTTTTAAGTCTCACAGATTTTCTAACAACAAGCAGCTGGGCATAAAATTGCGAACAATCATGCAGCACAATGTCACCCAAAAACTGTTAAATTCTTTTCCTGCGTTAGTCACTGTGCTACAGGGACTATACTGTCTAATCCCTCTGGTATCATGGGTGTCCCAGATGTGCCGTGATTTATGTGAAATCAGGTGACCACATTGTTTTCTGGTAACAGGTTTTTCTCACCCTTCACCAACTCCTAGCCACAGCCCTCGAAAGGGTGATATTACCTTTCTTTCATTTTCTTTGGTCCTATTGACATGATATCTGTGTGGTTTATCTTTTTTATTTTAGAAAAAAAAATCACTAATCTTCTTAGATATCGATGGTGTCAATAGGAACCAGGTTCTCATCGGGCTCTAATTGGACACAGCATTGTGCAAAGGAAGTGAATGGACATGCAAGTCTCACAGAGTCAATTTATGTGAGAAGTTTAAGGAGGAAAAAGAGAGAGAAACAGGTCAATGCCTTTCATGAGGACAAAAATCCAGAGTCTAATAAATGCTTGCTCGTTGTCCTCCAGAAAAAACATCTCCAGTGAGTGTCTGTGGGACTCAGGTAGGCGAAATCATAAGTTATGTGAGAAAAGGCAAAAAGTGGGCGAAGAGGAGGAGGAAGAAGGTAAGGAAAGAGGCCACAGCATCAGATGAAAAGGAGATGGTGCTGAATAGCTTCAGGTAGGATGTGACACAAGAGAACAATAAGAATTCAAATACAGGGCCTGTTCCTTCCTGCTTCCATTTATTATTATTAAGCATGAAAAATAGCCAAAATAACACTGGGTTTGTCATTTCTGGAGCTCACAGCATACATTTCATCTATTTTCTGCAGCATGGTTAACATTCAATTTATTTTTCCATGGTTGCTACCATACAACATGGGCATAAAACTGTAAAAAATTAAATAGCTCCAAAGTGTAGGTGGGCTTCTGTGAAATTTGTGCTGAATGAATTTTTAGAAAGCAGAACTCAGTACTAGAATTGCTGCACATGTGTTCTATTATTAAATAGCTAACTCTTCTAAATTGGGAAGGATAATAACAAGCAATCTTGTGGAAAAACTGAAGACCTAAACAATACAATTCTAAACCAAAATAAAACTGTTTTGCCTTTTTTTTTTACTTTATAATTGTTAAAGTATCATTGTGGCATCAGAGCACAAAAACAGACGGAACAACAGCTAAAGAAAAGCATGGAAAATAATGCTCTCCACAACCTTACCATCCTCGCGTTAAAATCTTTTTCAACATATTTCAGACTTTATCCACATAAAGCCATAAATATCAATTTTTATTAATGTGCAGATACTTTTGGCGTTCGGTTTTCCACTGATCATTGTTCTGTTAGTATTCTTCTATGCTATTTCAAGAGAAGCTGCAGAAAGAACGCTGGGTTTCTAGCAAGATGTGCTTTAAGACTTAGCACACATGATTTCCTTGTACAGTACTGATAGTCATCATTTTCTCAGCTAGTCAACCTTCCTTGGAACTGATATAACCAATTTTACTTACTCTTCTCCTTGTTCTTCAGCATTTAGGTCATGAACAATAGTTCACAGGTCTAAGTACCAGTGCAATACACACTTCCATATCATAGCTCTTTTCTTCTTTTGAAGACTATCTTTGGTATAATTTCATGGCAAGATGAACATATTTTTGTATGCTCTATACTTTTTAGTGGGTGTGCCTGCCAAGTTGCTTCAGCTGTGTCTGACTCTTTGTGATCCTGTGAACTGTAGCCTGCCAGGTTCCTCTGTCCATGGGATTCTCCAGGCAAGAATACTGGAGTGGGTTGTCATGCCCTCTTCCAGGGAATCTTCCAAGCCAGGGATTAAAACCACGTCTCTTATGCCTCCTGCATTGGCAGGTGTGTTCTTTACCACTAGCGCCACTTGGGAAGCCCTTTTGGTGCATACTACCAAATTGTTTTCCAAAAGAATTATACAAATTTATACTATTACCAGCAATAGTATAAATCACCCTACAGAATGAGAAAAAATATTTGCAAATAATATGATCAATAAATAGTTAATATCTAAAATATGTGTACAGCTCATACAATTCAATATCAAAAAAAAAAACCCAACCCAATTAAAAATGATCAGAAGACCTGAACAGACATCTTCCCAAACAGAACATGCAGATGACCAACAGGCACATGAAAAGATGCCCAACACTGCTAATCATTAGGGAAATGCAAATCAAACCCACAATCAGATACCATCACACATCTATTAGAATGGCTGTGATCAACAATAACACAAATCACAAATGCTGACAAGGACATGGAGAAAAGGGAACCCTCGTACACTATTGGTGGGAATGTAAATGGGTACAGCCATTGTGGAAAATAGTACGCAAGTTTCTCAAAAATCTAAAATTAGAACTACAGTGCACATATATATATATATATATATATGGAGAAGGCAATGACACCCCACTCCAGTACTCTTGCCTGGAAAATCCCATGGATGGAGGAGCCTGGTAGGCTGCAGTCCATGGGGTCGCTAAGAGTCAGACACAACTGAGTGACTTCACTTTCCCTTTTCACTTTCATATATTTGAGAAGGAAATGGCAACCCACTCCAGCGTTCTTGCCTGGAGAATCCCAGGGACAGGGGAGCCTGGTGGGCTGCTGTCTATGGGGTCACACAGAGTCAGACACGACTGAAGTGACTTAGCAGTAGCAGCATATATATATATATATATATGTATATAATATGTATGTATATATCTGAAAGAAAAAACAAAAACACTGATTCAAAAATATCCATGTACCCAAATTTTCAGAGCAGGATTATTTACAATTGCTAAGATGTATGTGTGTGTGGTATTATACTACATATATAGTATATTATACACACATAATGGAATACCACCCAGCCATAAAAAAGAATGACATTTTGCCATTTGCAACAACATGGATGGAGGTGGAGGGTATTATGCTAAGTGAAATAAGCCAGACAGAGAAAAACAACTAGTGTATGATATCACTTATATGTAGAGACTAAAAATACAACAACCAGTGAATATAACAACAACAACAACAACAACAACAACAACAAAAACAGATTCACAGATATAGAAAACAAGCTAGTGGTTACCAGTAGGGAGGAGCAATATAGGGGTAGGGAGTTAAGAGGTACAAACTATTATGTATAAAATAGCTATAAGGCTATATTGGAGAAGGCAATGGCACCCCACTCCAGTACTCTTGCCTGGAAAATCCCATGGATGGAGGAGGCTGGTAGGCTGCAGTCCATGGGGTCGCTGAGTCGGACACGACTGAGTGACTTCCCATTCACTTTTCACTTTCATGCATTGGAGAAGGAAATGGCAACCCACTCCAGTGTTCTTGCCTGAAGAATCCCAGGGACGGGGGAGCCTGTTGGGCTGCCGTCTATGGGATCGCACAGAGTGGGACACAACTGAAGCGACTTAGCAGCAAGGCTATATTGCACGACACAGGGAATATAGCCAATATATTATAATAAAGGGAGTCAGACCTTTAAAACCTATGAATCACTATATTGTACACCGGTAACTTTCATAATATTATACATCAATTATACTTCAACAAAAATAACACACTAAAATATGACTGTACAGCAGCTTTGCCAGTATTAAGTACTTTATATTTAATGTTTTGCTAAAGTATCTGAAAAAGGATATCCCACCATATTATGTAGATGTTAAGTGTTAGCTTTATTATATTTTACAATATTCAGTGGAAGTTGTCAGGAGTCCTAAAAGTTAATAAAATTTTAAATTATGACCCATAGTCCTGCAAAGAATTATAGGTATCATTTAACGTGGTCTTTCACCCATGGAGAAATTTTTGCAGCAATATCTTTGATTGAAACCTGGCCATTATCCTAGACTCCTCACTGTGCTTAATTGCCCTCATTCAATGTGTTAGTAAGTCTTGCTGTTTCAAACCCCAAATCCCTCTTTAATCTGCCCACTCTCTCCCTCTCCCCTGCATGGCTTTAGTTAAAGCCCTCCTTAGCCCTTACCTGGATTATTGCAATTACCTTTTATCCAGTATTTTTGCCTCCAGTTCAATAGTTGGCATTGTGTATGGTCTAAAATACTAATCCAATGGTGAATGTTATTCCTTGCTTAAATACTCCAACAGCATGCCATTTTTTTTCCAGGACAAAATCCAGGCTCTTCATAATCTAGCTCAGCCTTTAGTCTCATTTGTTACCAATAACCCCATACCCACTCAACACCTGCAAAGGTCATACTCTTACAAGCCTTTGCTTAGATAACTGTTGTCTTGCAAGACTCATCTGGAGGGTCCACTTCTCCAGAAGACTTTCCTGATTCCACATCCTCCCAGTGTTGGCTGGTCATTGATAATTCCATCAACACAGTTTAGAAATCTCTAATCAGAGCATTTAATTCCACCATATTATCGTCACTTACTTAGATGCTGGTTTTCCTGGCTAGGCTATTGACACTTTCAGGTCAATGTTGTGCCTTTGACTCCTCAGTGCCCTGCAAAGTGTGCACTATAGGAAATAAATGTCTGGTAGATTAAAAAATAAAAGAGTGAACAGGGCAGCCTCTGTCTTCCAGTGAGAGTATCTAACAAACAACCGATCCTGTTTGTTGTGACTTTTAAAAACTAGAGAGCTGTTACTAAATGTCTGCTCCATAGGATTAGGCCAATGGTCTGTTGAAATGTGCAAGGCACTGTTAAAGTGTTGGATGGCCTGAAAGATACACGAAATTGGTGATCTTGGGTGATTTACTAAATAGAATCCTGGATGCTCTTTGACATGTGCACTGTGTGAATTCTATCTTACTAATAAACCAATACATAGCAGGAAAAATGCAAATAAATACATAGCATATGAATGCCTTTCAGGAAGAAATTGAATTCAAGGGTGATGCAGAGCCTCAAGTCCAAGGGGTCTGTCTCAGAGGGTTCTCCTGCAGGTCAGGAAAGCTGTCTGAAGGAAGCAAGTCTGGAAGGAGGCTGCCCGGAGGCAAAGGTGTTGACACATTTAATGGGCTTGGGCAGCTCCTTTCACACATTTTCAGCATGAAAGAATGAATGGAAGCAAGAAAACTGGAGGGAAGAAAAAAAAAGAAACAGGGCCAAGTGTATTAATTTTAAAGGGAAAAGTCAATAAACAAGAGGAATGAGGGGGAGAGACCTGGTATCCTATTTATTCTATAAGTGTAAGACAATGATTAAAAAATGAGATGGTCCAATACCAAAGTGACGTAATTATGATGTTGCCTCATTTGAAAGGAAATGCTATCTTGTGTGATCTGTCTAGTGCCACCCAAGAGAACTTTCTACAGTGATAGACATGTCCTGTTGTTGCCCTGTCCAGGACAGTAGCCGCCAGCAATGGGTAGTCACTGAGCCCCTGCCTCATGGCTGGTGTGACCCAGCAACTGTGCTTTTCATTGTACTGGATTTAAATATAAATAGAAAGCTAGCATCCTTTTGGGCAGAGCAGAATTCTATTACCCTACAGGCTTTAGAAAATAAGAAAACTTTTAAATTTAAGGCGGAAAGGACTTAAGGGGCAAGCCTACCTGTTTGGGAAATAATGAAATAACATTTTTATTGGTCTTTGCAATTTATATGCACTTTCATGTGTTTTATTTAACAGGAGTATAGACGCTGAAGACGCAAGTGGAGTCTGCAGCAACAGAGGCCATAAGAAGGGAAATAGGGCCCTGTGCCCTTAATTGAATGTGACTCCTGTGAAGTAAAGACATTGCTGAGCCACACTGGACAGGCAGAGGACAACAGGGGCTAGAAATTCAGACACTCGAGAAGACTGCCTGTGCCCAAACTCAGTTCTGATTTTCTAGCTGTGTGACCTTAGTCAAATTACTTAACTTCTCTGTGCCTCAATTTCCTTCTCATCTTACTAGGAACAGTACGTAGTACTAACCTCATAGGATGTAAAACACTTAGAACAGAGCCTGACATACATGGTAAATTGCTCATAATGGGTTAGTAATTAACCAAGAGCTCAGTCGTCCCCCCACCCCATACACTGTCTTTTGAAAGGACACACAGTTCTAATCTTGGTCCTTCTAACTCTGGTATGTCTTTGCCTCATGACTCTCAAATGAGGTCTAAGACAGAACCCCAGACAAAGGAAAGTATAATGTTAAAAAAATAATAATGATAGACGGTCTACAACTAAGGTTTCCTTTGCTGTGGATAATCCAGTTCCAGCAGGCTATCAGCCTATTGGCTATTCTAGTTTATTTGCATGGTTACTTTTTCTTTCAACTTTCTAATAAGTTACAAACTATAAGTAAGTATGAGCTAATGATTCTTACCAATTATTAAACATTTTCGTGTGAATATAATATGGTAAGTGATATTCACAGGCAGAATGGTTGAAGGTCTCCTACTTTTCAACTGGGAGGTACTTAGTATACACAATCTTGCTCTTGGTTACATACTAGCCTGTTCTGAACTTTCTCTGCTTTTCCAAGACTCCACCATCCTCTTCCAGCTGTCACTCATCCACCTCTCACCTCTCCTTCCTCCTCTCTTCAACCAGCACACTGCTTAGCATAGGTGGATAGATGCTTTTAAAGTTTTATGGAAAGCTCTCAAGAGCAGTGAAATAATTTGTCTATAAGTAGAGCTGATGTTGAACACATTAGAACGGAGGTAAAATTTAGAATACCTCAGAAGAAAAGCATTAGTTACAATAGAGAATGATTTAAAAACTAAGAATTTCCAGAAGTCATGTGAAATAAAGATTTTCAAGGTGTTTCAGAGCTAACAAGCCACAGCATATGATAAGGGCTCCTATAATTGCTAGCAAGGAAAATGCAAGAGTATTTTTCATTTTCCTCCAGATAACAGATTCAATGATGTGCTTTGAATCAGTAGAAGAAAACACTCAGATAGTGATGATGCTATGAAAAACGGTCATCTCTAGGGCCTTTATGAATTAATCCTTATGTGAGGCATGCTTCTGCATGCTTAGTGTGAATTATTCCTCATAAAATTACACGAAGCAGAATAGAAAATGTAGCTTGCAACTAGGTTAACAAACAATAGATTAACAGCATTTCACATCAGCCACAGATAACTGAAAAGTCAAAAGCCCAAATATGTATTTATCAAGAATTCATAAAACGTTTATTTTCAATAGAAGAAGTCATGTTCTTGCCTTCATTTCTTACACTTGGAAAACACCAGTGATTATCCCAATAATCTCAGAGGGCAGAAGTCTCACCAGGGCACTAGACTAATGTAAATGTGTCTCTACAATTCTTCACTTTCTAGTTGGAAATGGAAAAACTCATAACAAGGAAAACAGAGTCTCCTGCAACAACCTGAGTTACTAATGAGCCTGTTGCTTTCCAGACAATCTTGTGCAATATCTAGACAAATGCTTCAGCCAGCACTGCCTGGTGTCTTCAGCTCACACTGCAATATATTATTCCCTGATGTGGGTAATAAATTACAAGTACTTAATAATTTATCACAGTTGCTTTGAAAGCATCACACAGCACTTAGCATCTAACTCAACAGAAAATAACTATTGACCTTCTCACCAAAAAATTCCCAAGGCCTCATTTTTACAGTCACTTGCTAACATTCCTTTTAGTCCTCTTAATTTTGACTCTGAGTTTTAAAATAGCATCTTGGTGCACGGGGATGATCCAGAGAGATGATATGGGGTGGGAGGTGGGGGGCGGGGGGGTTCAGGGTTGGGAACTCATGTACACCCGTGGCAGATTCATCTCAATGTATGGCAAAACCAATACAGTATTGAAAAAATAAAAAAATAAAATAAAATATCATCTTGGTTGGAAAGAAACTTCAGGGTTATCTAGAGTAAACCCTCCCAATGTAGGAATTTCACTAGCCTCTCCAACAGATTACTGTAAAGGATTACTGTAAAGGATTTTTCTCTTTTCCTGAGCATCTCTGAAACATTGTTTTGTTTGTCCATTGGTAGGTTGGCTACTTTGTTTTGGCTTTGTTGTAAGTCTTTCTTTAAGACTCTATTATGTTCATTTCAGCATTTGGACTTTTATTTTAAGGACAGTGGAAACCCAAAATACGTGACAGTTAACTCTTCTTTATGCCAACACTACAGATTGGAAGGTAAGAAAGTCAATCAATGAACACATTGTTTCTCCTTAGTTAATACCATATAAAGGGTGTATTTTTAGTTGGCAAACTAAAGTCAAGGTTGAGACGACACAGAGAAAGTCATAGACAACTAATAAAGAATTGACACTGTATTCATTATTTAGGAATATTTTTGAGTTGACACAGTTAGCCAACATGCAGGAGCCTGTAGAAGAATTATAAAGAAAAGGCATAATTCTCACCGTTGAAGAGTACATGATATAGTTGGGTAATATAAGCAGGCATGTGCACCAAGTTGCATTATTAAGTTCAAAGGATATCATGTATATAGTACACAAAAATGCCTGGAGACTTGGGAAAAAAGTTTAATGAACTGAGTTAAACAAAGAAAACCATGGAGAGGTATAGATTTTACAAATTAAAATATATTTTTTTAAAAAAGAATGAGAAGGTCTGTGTTCTAGAAGAAGTAAATATTATCAAAAATGAATTTGTGCAATTAAGATTGGGGAGGCAAAAAGGAAAAGTAGAGATGGATCCTTCAACTGTTTGACTAAGACTAGAGTTGTGATGAAATGAAATAGGGAAAGAGTTCAATTTCTAGAGTTTAACAATATCAAAAAGCAGTAATGTTAAGATGTCTGTCTGGGTTCCAGGAACCTCATTATCTAGATATCCAGGAAAGGGTTAGAATCAGATGGTCATGATGCTGATGGTGAAAAGTTCAAGATTCCTTCCCTGAGGGATTAGGTCTCGTGACCTCTTAGAAGGACCTATCCTCTCATGGGGGCAAGGAAAAGGCCCTCGGAATCATACCTGGACATCAACCACACCCGTATGGTGGATTCGCCCCAAGCAGAATGCAATTAATGGAAACATACTTCTCTACCTCAGGGGAAAAAAAGGAATGAGCTTCAGAGCTTTAAAAGAAAGAAAGCACTGGGTTCAATTAAGTTGCACACAGTCATTTGGGTGTTAAGGGCAATGCAACCAAATAGGAATCATGAAAACAATTAAGTGCATAGAGATTAATGATTGGACTGAGGTTATCTAGAAATTGACTCTAGCCAGGTAAGAGCATAGCTGGACTCACCAAGCTCTTTCACTTGACTCAGTCTATCTTCTATTCTCACTTAACTGGTGACTTAATCATTCTTCATGTGTTCTTCTCTAAGCCCACTTCCTTTGCTACCCCCAAATAGCATCTTGTACTCTTCTTTCTAAGAGCTTATCAGTTTACAGGTTGATAAACCTGTGCGTGTTGGTGGATTATGTAAGTGGGAGTTGTGTTATAGGGATAGTTGCTAGAGTTCAAATCTTGGTTCCAACACTTATGAGTTATAAATGTATCTCATGCCTCATGATAGTTATGGCAAGATTAAGAGTTAGTACATGTGAAGGTAGCAGAACAATGCCTGCCATGTAATAACACTTCAATAAATATGGCATCAATCCCGATGGATTCATGAAAGCAGGGACCTTGTCAATTTTATCTATCACCTCCTCTGCAAGACAAAGCACAGTGTTTGGGAAGTAGGGGAAACTTACTGAGTATATGTGGAATGAATGAATAAGTCATCACTCCATACTAGTCACCAATCAGCCTTTGATACCTATGTAGGTGGTGGTGATGGTTTAGTTGCTAAGTGGTGTCTGACCCCTGTGATCCCGTGGATTGTAGCTTGCCAGGGTTTCTCTGTCCATGGGACTCCCCAGGCAAGAATACTATAGTGGGTTGCTATTTCCTTCTCCAGGGCATCTTCCCAACCCAGGGATCAAACCCAGTGTCTTCTGCATTGCAGGCAGATTCCTCACCACTGAGCCACTGGGGAAGCCCTGATACATATGTAGATACACATTAATTCTGTCTCCTTGCTTTCAGGGACTAGGACAAGACATCACTCCTTTTGGGTGCCCTGTATATTGCTCATAATGATCAGACCTATACTTAACCCAGTATTTTCCTAATACTTAAGAAACCAAATTTAGAAAAATGTGGGTGGAGGAAAAATCCCTCAGAGCTCTCAACTACGCTATCAAAGTGATTTTACATTTTAAACATATAAGAATTCATAATTTTAGTATATATTTAAGAAAGGCAAAGAAATAGCCAATCCATCTTACATATCAACTGTGCATCTTGCCGCCACAAAATGTAATTATTTAGCCCTGCACTAAATCATTCATAAGAGCATTTAGGGATGGGTCTCCACAGCATGCTTGTGACTTTCTAAAATTGATTTTAATAATGGTATACACAGAGGTTAAATCACAGAGTTAAAAATGAACACACCAGTCTTTTCTAGGCCAGAGAAAGTAGCAGTATAAATAAATTAAAAGCTAAATAAATAAAATGCAGCTTCAAATGACTAGAAATATTAAAGTCAACAGACCACTGAACAGTAGGTTCCTCGTGAGGGTCAGGAATAAAAAACCCAGGTCCTTTCCTTTATGCCTGCAGTTAAGGTCATGGGGGAGGAATTTCACTTACACAGTCAAACATGACACAGGAAGAGACCAGAACTGTTGGTTGGACCAGACCTATGAGTCATTTTTTCTATGGATGGAGATCAAACAGTCAATCCTAAAGAAAATCAACCTTGAAATTCATTGGAAGGACTATTGCTGAAGCTGAAAGTCCAATACTTTGGCCACCTGATGTGAAGAACACAAGACAAGACTCTACACATGGACACCACCCAGATGGTCAACACTGAAATCAGATTGATTATATTCTTTGCAGCCAAAGATGGACAAGCTCTATACAGTCAACAAAAACAACACCAGGAGCTGACTATGACTCAGATCTGAGCTCCTTATTGCCAAATTCAGACCTAAATTGAAAAAGTAGGGAAAACCACTAGACCATTCAGGTATGACCTAAATCAAATCCCTTATGATTATGCAGTAGAAGTGAGAAATAGATTTAAGGGACTAGATCTGATAGAGTGCATGATGAACTATGGAATGAGGTTCGTGACACTGAACGGGACACAGGGATCAAGACCATCCCCATGGAAAAAAAATGCAAAAAAGCAAAATGGCTGTCTGGGGAGGCCTTACAAATAGCTGTGAAAAGAAGAGAGGTGAAAAGCAAAGCAGAAAAGGAAAGATATAAGCATCTGAATGCAGAGTTCCAAAGAATAGCAAGAAGAGATAAGAAAGCCTTCCTCAGCGATCAGTGCAAAGAAGTAGAGGAAAAGAACAGAATGGGAAAGACTAGAGATCTCTTCAAGAAAATTAGAGATACCAAGGGAACATTTCATGCAAAGATGGGCTCAATAAAGGACAGAAATGGTATGGATCTAACAGAAGCAGAAGATATTAAGAACAGGTGGCAAGAATACACAGAACTGCATGTACAAAAAAGATCTTCATGATCCAGATGATCACGATGGTGTGATCACTCACCTAGAGCCAGACATCCTGGAATGTGAAGTCAAGTGGGCCTTAGAAAGCATCACTA
>SJYX01006724.1:21209-35739 GCA_006410675.1 Oreotragus oreotragus | reverse complement strand
CCCCACTCCAGTACTCTTGCCTGGAAAATCCCATGGACGGAAGAGCCTGGTAGGCTGCGGTCCATGGGGTCGTGAAGAGTCGGACTTGACTGAGCGACTTCCCTTTCACTTTTCACTTTCATGCATTGGAGAAGGAAATGGCAACCCACTCCAGTGTTCTTGCCTAGAGAATCCTAGGGATGGAGTATCCTGGTGGGCTGCCGTCTATGGGATCACACAGAGTCGGACACAACTGAAGTGACTTAGCAGTAGCAGCATGGAAATGATATTATACAAAAAGCAAATCCAAGTGGTTTCCTTATTCAAATTCAAAATAGCTCTTAAAGCAGCAGAAACAACTCATAACATCAACACATTTGGCTTAGGAACTGCTAACGGATGTACAGTGCAGTGGTGGTTCAAGAAGTTTTACAAAGTAAATGAGTCTTGAAGGTGAGGAGCATGGTAGCCAGTCATCAGATGTTGACAATGACCGACTGAAAGCTATCATTGAAGCTGATCCTCTTAAAAGTACATGAGAAGTTGATGAAAAAGTCAACGTTGACCATTCTATGGTCATTTGGCATTTGAAGCAAATTGAAAAGGTGAAATCACACTCAATAAGTGGGTGCCTTATGGGCTGACGGAAGATAAAAAAAAATCTTGAAATTTCATCTTCTCTCATTCTACATAACAAAAACAAGCCACTTCTCAGATTGTGATGTGGAACAAAAAGTAGATTTTATACGACAACTGGCGATGACCAGTTGAACCAGCGGTTGAACTGAGGGTCCATTTACATGGAACATAGTGGAATAGCTCTTTGGGTAATCCAATGTGGACCCTATCCATTTTCTACTCTCTAGTTGAGGTCTCCTATGTGAAGATGATAAGGCAGTTGAAATTAGGTTTATAGAGTCATGTTCACAGAAATGCCTCAAATGAAGGTGAGTCGCCCATGAGTTCAATGGAGAATAAATAGATGGACAAATTTACATTCATACACAGATTGACTTAGACATTTGCCAAGTATTTGCCAAAAGAGCTTTTCCCTTTTCTAAGGAAGGCATAGCCCTAATATTTTATTTTGTAAAGGACTCATTTTACCAGTGAGTTTGACAGAAGTTTAAATATTAAATGCCTAAGCTAAATATATACATTAATACTTTCCATATCTCCCCAGATAGATCAACTGGCCGCCTTCCTGGGCTAAGTACTATCAGCATGCAAATAAAACTGAGATTCTTAGGTTAGTTATTGTAGAGTTGTAACAGTCCTCATCAGAATCACGAATGTAACTATGGAGACTTTCCAGTAATCCCTCAGCAGCATGACAGAGAAAACTGATACAGACCTTCTTCTGACTCTGAACACATGGAAAGTTGGAGCAAATATAACCAAAATAAATATTATAATGTAATTTTAATGTGAATGAAAGATCAAAGATTCTCAGGAGTCATAAGCAAATAGGTAAGTTAAAATCAGGACATAAGTAGGAGCTGGGGCTCAAAATAACCCAAAAAGGGTATTATGAGAATATGGGCTCTGAAGGCCAGGCCTGGTGTCCAGGCCTTGAATCTTGGGCCAGTGAGAAACCAGAACTGAACACCTGGCCCCTGGGGCTTCCGAGGCTTTGAATAGAGGACAGGAAAACCCCACCCTTGCCCAGACAGTATGAAGCAAGGCCTAAGCTTTACCCTAAACAGACTTCAATGATTAAGATGTTTCAGTTCAGTTCAGTTCAATTCAATCACTCAGTCGTGTCCAATTCTTTGCGACCCCATGAATCGTGGCACGCCAGACCTCCCTGTCCATCACCATCTCCCAGAGTTCATTCAAACTCACGTCCATCGAGTCACTGATGCCATCCAGCCACCTCATCCTCTGTCGTCCCCTTCTCCTGCTGCCCTCAATCCCTCCCAGTATCAGAGTCTTTTCCAATGAATCAACTCTTCGCATGAGGTGGCCAGAGTACTGGAGTTTCAGCTTTAGCATCATTCCTTCCAAAGAAATCCCAGGGTTGATCTCCTTTAGAATGGACTGGTTGTATCTCCTTGCAGTCCAAGGGACTCTCAAGAGTCTCCTCCAACACCACAGTTCAAAAGCATCAATTCTTCAGCACTCTGCTTTCTTCACAGTCCAACTCTCACATCCATACATGACCACTGGAAAAAACCTAGCCTTGACTAGACAGACCTTTGTTGGCAAAGTAATATCTCTGCTTTTGAATATGCTATCTAGGTTGTTCATAACTTTTCTTCCAAGGAGTAAGCATCTTTTAATTTCATGGCTGTAGTCACCATCTGCAGTGATTTAGTAATAAAAAGAAATTTGGAAGTGATATTTACTATTACCCATCTTAAATTCAAACTGTTCCAGGAAAAAGAAAAAAATTAACCAAACTTTTTGACCTTGATACTCAAAGGATAACTCAACAAAGCTAACACATGCATTTGCCACATATGAGACTTTTAAAAGTAGAGAAAAGTTCCATCCATTCTAACAAATATAACCTGTTGATTCATATCTAGACACACATATAACAACTCCAAGCCTCTAATATTAATATCATCATTAGGGTCTGACAAAACTTGCTCTGTTCTTCCCACACATTATCCAGTTTCTTATTTTAAAAATATTTTATGTTCTATGAAGCAGGAGACCCCCCCCCAAGCAAAGCTCAAGAAGATCTTTCAGCTTTTGTTCTGGCATGGTATGTCCTATGCTTTTACTTAGCCTTCATGAGCCTTCTTTAATAGATGCTGAGAGAAAAGATGACAAATTTTTCATAAACATATTCTCCATTTTGTAGTAGATTACAAGTCAATATAAATATAAAGAGAAATGAAAAGTTCTAACCCTTCAAGTTTGCTACAAACTGAGTCAACCATGACCCAAAAGCACATGTTAGTACAATGTTACTCCGTATCTTGATTTAGTGACACAGATCAAGTGCTTGGCAGAAGGGCACAAACCTAAGAATCCACAAGCTACATCCTGATACCAACGAGTGCTGTTGGTAGACAAGTCACTAGACCAAGTCACTTAAACTTTCCAGGTCTGGATTTTTTTTTTCTTAATGAAATGAAGAGGTTGAATGATTTGTCTCTTAACTTTCTCCTAATCTGAACATTCCATGATCCTGTGATAGTGTAACAAGCCTCAAGGCCTTCCTACCATAAAAGTAACCTTTTCATTCCACTTCAGTCTCTGAAGATTTTGATGTCCTTTCTCTTCAGTCCAAATCACTCACTTGAAAAATCTGAACTGAAGTGAAGATTTCAGCCAAAACTAGCTGCCATCAGAAGCTCCTTAATGCCTCACTGTGAAATTGACTGAATTGTAAATGTCCTCCAAGGAGGAGGCCTTGACATTTATGGCCAACTTCAGCTCACAGATGAGGAAACCAGGATTCTGAAAGGTCCAATAATTTACCAAACACCATACAGCATTTGGGTGGGCAAGGTAAATTCTCATTTATGCTTTATAATTTCTGATCCATCCACAAATCCATTCAAGCAAGATTTAATGAACATTTACTAGACACTGCTAGGCACTGGTACTAAGGAAATATAGAGTACTACATACAGAGAGTACTAAGACAAACTCATTGCCCTCATGGAGATCAGAGTCTAGTGGAACTGAAGAAAAAGGGAAGAGTCACAAAACCCTAAAACACTTGCCAAAGCAGAGGTATTTATGGGATCCTTTGAGAATCCAGACTGGCAAATGGTTCACAAAACACTCAAGCACAATGAAGCTTGAAGAAACATGGAAAGTTTCATAGAAGAGGAGACAATTGAGCTGCATTTTGAAAAATTAGAAGTCTGTAAGGCATGCAGGATATGGGGGGAAAGGCAGAGAGCACAGCACATGCAAATACATTGAAAGCACACCCAGGTTTGTGTTTGAGAGACTAAGTAGTTGGATAAGCTTGAACCTAGGATACAGGTGAAGAATGTAAGGAGACATGAAAGAAGAAAAAGGCAAGAATAAGTAATGCAAAGGAAAAAAAAAGCTTTGACTTTTGCCTAGGAGATGAGGAATGAGCCACTAAAAGACCATAGTTATCCTTGCTTTCAACACAGAGCATGTTCCTATAAAAGAGGGGACAGGAAAAGCCAGCTAATGATTTAGAGAAAAAATTGATTACCACAGAAATGAGAGCACTGGGAGGCTAACACACGTCTATTGCTCTTTCCACTAGTTTGTGCTGGATTCCATTCTCCCCAGCCTAAAAGTGTCATTCGCCACATAAACCCCATACCCCTAGGGAAGACTTTGGAGAGGCTCAAGATTCCTGGAGGGACCAGGGTTGGGACCAGAGCCAACTGCCGCTCCTAGCTGGATCAGTGAGTAACGGCTGAACTGGCCCCAAGAGAACCAGGGCCCAAGGAATCCAGAGACCTACAAGACTCAGTCACAGGTGGCACTGAAGGAGGCATCCACACATCTGGGTTAAATCCCATCAGGTGGTTTACTGACTTAGTAGCTTTGTAACTTTCACAAGGCTATTTCATTTCTTCAAGACTCCAGGTCACAGTAACACCTGCTTTGGATCATGTATACATTAAACGAATGATGTACATGAGGCACTCAGCACTGATCTGTCCCATGGAAAGCATTCTACAATCCACAATTGTGATTATTATCACTTAGCATCCTGCAGTCAAACGCCTTGCCAATTACAAAAGAAGTCTGGAACCTGGCAAATGGTTCACAAAACACTCTCCTGAAGGTCTCATCCCTTTTTTTCTCTCTAGAGATCTCAGAGAGAAAATATTACATGTAAAGGGACTCTCCTTGGTTCCATAGTAGCAATTCTTACATTCGTAGGAAGCATATTCATGCTAAGTTCCAGAAAGGATCAGATCTACACTTGGAGTAACTAATAACATTTTTAAAAATTATTTTCTTCCATCTGCCACTGAGTAGACCCTCTTTCAAAAAGAGCAAGGACTACTAGAACCAAAATATATGTTACAGGCTTATATTTCATATGAAACAAATAGCATATCTACCTCTATTCTTCCTATCTCACAGTAGTTCTGTGAGCTAAGAGTTAGGGTTAAGAATGTCCCTTTAGATGGAAACTTTGATGAATTTTCATCCACTCATTTCCTACCTTCATGAATTAAAAAATGAAAATAAAGCTAAATCTTTTATGTTGCTAGAAATTTTCATCTGTCTCAGCACTGTATAAAAAGTTGGCAATATTAAGAGACCAGCAATAAATATTTCTTGCATAATGAAGCCAGAGGAACAAGGAAGGGAGAAGAGGAGACCTTTGGGGAGACTTTTGCCTAAATAATTCCTCAAAACTCTGAAACTTTACTGATGACTTTTACAAACTATAGTTATAATGGAAGTGCTTCCTAGAACTGCAACCTGATGAAGCATCTGGAGAACTTCTGTCAAGCATTTTAGATCAAAGCTGTGGGTTTGAAGTTGAGGTTAATTCCCTCGCTTTGTAATGCCACTACAATGAAGATCACAAACAAAAGTTTTAGAAGAAAGGGACTGATTAATTGAATTTAACTCTATATTTTCGGGGTAAGTGGTTGGCAAATGTTACACTCCCCAAAATATAGTTGATTGAATTGAGCACTCATGTAAGTTAAACACCCAAATTTACTGAGCTTAGTTTGACAATATGCTTTTTCAATTTTGTTTCACTTTGATTAGTCAGACCTTAGACTGAAATGAACAAATGATCTGGTTGAAACTTCTGGTAGGAAGAAAAATANGTACCTGTCTCTTATACACATTAGATGTGTATAAGAGACAGCATGTAAGTTAAACACCCAAATTTACTGAGCTTAGTTTGACAATATGCTTTTTCAATTTTGTTTCACTTTGATTAGTCAGACCTTAGACTGAAATGAACAAATGATCTGGTTGAAACTTCTGGTAGGAAGAAAAATACTGTGGAAAAAATGGTCATAATAAAGTGGAGATAGGCTACAAGGATGTATTATACAATATGGAGAAAATAACCAATATTTTGTAACAACTGTAAATAGAGTGTAAGCTTTAAAATGTATATTAAAATTCTTTAATTTTAGATGAAACTATGTCCATACACCCTTTACTATCGTAAAAACAATTTCATATGAATAGAACAGTTTTCTATTTGTGACACACGTATTCATGTTTTTCAATAGACCTTCCTAAATATGATTCTATTCTGGTCACTCAAAGAGATCAATTATTTTAAACCTTATTAAAAATAAAAGAAAAATACATAATAGAGAAAGAAAGAGAGGGGATAAGAACACACGAGAACGAGAGAGAGTACGTGGAACAATCGTAGAGTTATATTTTGTCGATAATTAATGATTTTGTATGGTACATAAGGGTTGATACATATATTTGATTTGGTAGTTTTTGAAGACGAATCTCAATAATCGTATTGTTCAATTTCGTTAGCCGGTGTGTTACTACTGACAGTAGAGGTCAAAGACCGAGTGGTGCAAGGAATGTTTCGTGACAAAGGGTATCAAATTCAAATTGTGACACTCCATCTGTAGGAATAATAAGATGAAGATATCTATTCTTTTTGGTTCCTACGATGTATTAAACAGTTTTATCCATCCATACGATAAAAAAAAGTATACTTTATATTCGGACATTATATATAAAAATTTAACGACGACGATTCAGTGAAGTCAGCACAGGCTGAGACACGTTAGGGTATCTACCGTCGGGTGGTCCGAAGGGACAGGGACCCTAAGAGGTCCTTTCTTATGACCTCACCCAACGGTAAAGGGATAGGTTACGTACTTTCATTTTTTACTTTCACTTCAACGAGTCTCATGTCTGACTCTTGGCGACCCCATGGACTGCAGCCTACCAGGTTCCTCCATCCATGGATTTTCCAGGCAAGAGTACTGGAGTGGGGTGTCATTGCCAACTAATCAGTTGTAAAAGTCCAAAACTTTTGATGCTCCAAACCAATAATGGCAATGTGTGTGTACGTTAGTCACTCAGTCATGTGTGACTCCTTGTGACCCCTTGGATGGTAGCCCACCAGACTCCTCTATCCATGGAATTCTCCAGGCAAGAATACTGGACTAGCCATTCCCTTCTCCAGGAGATCTTCCCAACCCAGGGATTGAACCCAAGTCTGCTGCATTTCAGGCAGATCCTTTTGCATCTGAGCCACCAATAATGGCAGAGACTGCTCTTATTCACCACACTAAAGTGTTAACAAAAAGACACAGATATGTGCAAAAGCATATTCAGTAGTGTTAAGCTAGTAAATTTTGATAATTTACTTCTGCTTTGTCCCATCTGAATTGATATAAAGGCAGCAGCTACATTCCCCAACTTTGCCCAGTTTGCTCTATTTTTCAGTTTTTTCTTAAGCTTTCCACTCTGTCTTCTGGTTATTATAATGTTAAACTTCCTTAGCCTGTTAACTGGTGTGCCTTTCTCCTAGGGAAAGGGATACATGAAGAATATGGCTATTCAATGGAGTACAGCACAGCTGTAAAATATGTTAAGGACAATCATTAAGGACTTTATGAACTGACATGGAGTGATTTCCAAGACACAGTGTTAAGTGAAAAAAGCAAAGTGGAAAAAAGTATCTAGACTATGACACTCTTTAAGGAAAAAATATTTACAAGAAAATACATGTGCAAGTGCCCACTTGTGCAAAGGAAATATGAGAAGGATGAAACTGAAACCAAAGAGACTGGTTATGTAAAGGAGGCGGATGGGAAAGAGCTGGAAAGAAGAGGGGATGGGCGTGAAGTAGCAAGGATGATGGTGGAGTGACACCCCTCTGAGTACGTCATTTGGTTACGTTCGAGCGCTGAGAAGCATAGTTATCTTTCATATGTTCACATAACTCCCAATCAATCAATAATTAAAACTATCTTTGAGGAATGAGGGTGGAAATAACAAAATGCAATACTAAACTGAATAAATGAATCTCAATCTATTACAAAGGAACCACACTGAAGGGATGGGGGAAAATAAAACTGACTCAAATAATTGTGGAAAACAGTGTCTTGACTGGATAGTGTAAAACTAAAGATTAAAATGGAGAAGGCAATGGCACCCCACTCCAGTACTCTTGCCTGGAGAATCTCACAGATAGAGGAGCCTTGTAGGCTGTAGTCCATGGTGTCGCGAAGAGTCTTACACGACTGAGTGACTTTGCTTTCAATTTTCACTTTTCACTTTCATGCATTGGAGAAGGAAATGACAACCCACTGCAGTGTTCTTGCCTGGAGAATCCCAGGGACAGGGGAGCCTGGTGGGCTGCCATCCATGGGGTCACAGAGAGTCGGACACTACTGACGTGACTTAGCAGCAGCAGCCGCAGCAGCAAAGATAAAAATAAGTATATCAATGCTATAATTAAGTCAGTACGTGTGTCTCTTATAGTAATACGGGTTAGCAATCCTGAAAGTACTTTACATGCATGCACATGACAGTGAAAGTGAAAGTCTCTCAGTTGTGTCTGACTCTTTATGTCCCCAGGGACTATACAGTCCGTGGAATTCTCCAGGCCAGAATACTGGAGTGGGTACCCATTCCCTTCTCCAGTGGATCTTCCCAACCCAGGAATCCAACCAGTGTCTCCTACACTGCAGGAAGATTCTTTACCAACTGAGCTATCAGGGAAGCCCATGCATGCATATAGAATTCAACAAATAAATAAATATACGATAGAAATTATATTGTATTATGCAGGTTAGTATCCTTGTGTATACTTCCCAGCTCTGCCCACTGAGAAGGCTTAGAGCAATGACATCCCAGCAGCAAAAGAGCACACCTAGCTTTAAGGTCACAGTTTCTGAACCCTATTCCCCAACAAAAGAAAACTTGGAGAAGTGGTTGATTCTAGGATGAGGGTAGGGAAAATACATATGAGCCTGGGATAATAGTGTGAAGCAAAAAGATGCTAAAAAAAACTTTTGTATAAGACAGGATTTATCAAGAGAGCACAAGCACCAATCTGAAGAAGCTCCTAAAAAACCAAAGCTGAAACAAGTTGAGTGAAAAAATTAAATAATACTAATATTGGATTATGACCCATAGAATCAAGTAGATATCCATGAGTCCATACTTTTGGATATAAATGGCCAATTATCTAGATACTTGGGAGAGAAAGAGGGCTCTTCCTTGCTGCTGCTGCTGCTGCTGCTGCTGCTAAGTCGCTTATGTCGTGTCCAACTCTGTGCGACTCCATAGACGGCAGCCCACCAGGCTCCCCCCATCCCTGGGATTCTCCAGGCAAGAACACTGGAGTGGGTTGCCATTTCCTTCTCCAATGCACGAAAGTGAAAAGTGAAAGTGAAGTCTCTCAGTCGTGTCCAACCCTCAGTGACCCCATGGACTGCAGCCTTCCAGGCTCCTCCGTCCATGGGATTATCCAGGCAAGAGTACTTGAGTGGGTGACATTGCCTTCTCCGCTTCCTTGCTATAGAATTACAGTTAATAAATGTCAAAGGATAGGCAAGAATGGAAAATCACCATTAAGTAAATACCATAGTAATGATTGGTACAGAACTGAGATCCTCTGATATATGTTAAAAACAGTGGATGAAAGTTTGATGAGAAACAAGATTTTCAGTCTCAAAGCATTTCCTCCAAGATATTTGTTAACAAGGGAAAACATTGAAATTGTTAAAGAAACCCAGCAGAAACTAAATTAACCAAGTGATCAAGGTCAACATTATACCAGTAATGAAACAATTTGACATCATGAATCACATGCTATGATGCATTAAGTGGGACACAACATTGTTTTTGTGGAATTCTTTCCAAAATTAGATACCTCAGTCCAACCATGAGAAAAGACCAGACATACCCAACTTGAGGGACACTTGGCTAAATAACTGCTCTATACTCTTCAAAAATGGCAAGATCATAATGATTAAAGAAGAACTATTATAGATTTTAGGAGGCTATTGAGAAATAGCAAAGTGTAATATGGGATCCTGAAGGATCGATGTGGTATCCCAGAACAAACAACAAAACATTAATCAAAAAATTGGTAACATTAGCATATGGTCTTCTTATACCAGTGTTAATTGCTTGGCTGTACTTATTGCACTGTGGTTAAGTAAGATTTTAACACTGAGGAGGTCTAGGGCAGGGATATATAGAAACTCTCTGTACTAGTTTTGCTAAATTTTTTCTACATCTGTAACCAGTTCAAAATCAAAAGTGAAAAGTATTGTGTTTACTCCAACAGAATTGAGAATGCTTTTGAAGAAGTAATTCTCTTTTGAGGGTGAAGACAAAATTTGGTGGGGTGGGGGTACTCTAATGTGAACATAATATCAGGAAAACTACATTTGGTTAAAATTTCCACTTTTGGACAGTTATAACTTAAGAATCCCTATCAACCAATCCTGTCCCTTGTATCAACACACTTATGGGTTTTTATTCTTCAACTAAAATCCATCTAAATTTTCTAGTTCCTTTTCCTTTTCCTTTTCTCAAGAAGCTTTTTGTCATCTCTTAGCTGTTAACAACTCCAACTGCAAAAAGCCTCTAGTACATTTGATTTTCAGCCTAAAAGAACCCTGTGGCTAAGATGGACAACTCAAGCAGTTTATTTCACTTTTGTCTGCTGAGGTGTTGTATTTATTTGCTTCCTCACATTATGAACCCAGGCTATTATTTTTTTTTCTTTTTTTCTACTCCTCTATCCCATTCTCCCCTATTTAACAGTGTCTGTCAGCAGAAGAGCTACCAAGAGGCAGCTCAGCAAGTTAATCAGTCAGGGCCCCAGCGCCCAGGAACTGTTTGTTACAACAGCAAAGGGAATGAAGCATATATAACGAAGCCTCCAAGCAACGGACTAATTAATACCTCTCTCTTCTTTGAAGAAAGTGACCTAATATTGAACTCCAGTGAATTAGACAACATTTTAATTTACTATCTGCTGAAAGGATGGCTACTGTATAAAATGCATTCCTATGTATTCATTCTCTGATACCACTAGTAGTCATTCAAATAGGACCCTCTGGCCAAGATCTTAAGGAAGCACTACTAGATCAAGTAGCTGTTTAATATGTGCCGCACACGCGGGCCTCTTGTTTCTACCAAAGTGGGCGCCATATTGACAGGATGCTGTGCCTAGTGGGCCCTGTCAGGAACTTTTACACGTCGCTTCCTACCTCCTGGCCTCCGCTTCTCCTCATGTTGCTTTTGGTAGAATGTTCGCAAAGATTTGCCTTCCAGAGAACAATTTAGAAAATAGGCAGATGAGAAACACCCTCAGAAATAACAGAAGAGGGACTTCCCTGGCTGTCTAGAGGTTAAGACGTCACTTTCCACTTCAGGGGTATGGATGCAATCCCTGGTCAGGGAGTAAGGATCCCACAAGCCCTGTGGCCAAATAACCAAAACATAAACAATATTGTAACAAATCCAATGAAGACTTTAAAAATGGTCCAGATTTAAAAAAAAAAAAAAAAAATCTTTAAAATAATGAAGCTCATAAAAAAGGAAAAGAAAGAATGGGAGAAATCTCACTTGATAGTCAAACAGAAAACTGCTGAGGAATTAACCCAGAGCCAGCATGGCAAACTCCTAAGCCTCACTTTGTTGTCAGTCACAGGCATGTGAAAATCCTAAGACTTCTGAGCCTTCTGAGCCATCTGGGTACTAAGACAATAGAGGCAGATGGCCTTTAGCAAATTTTCTGGCTCAAAATCATTCTGTCAACAGTCAAGTGTTCTTTGTGTTTTATTTGCCAGATCTAGCAAATAAAAATACAGGATATCTACAACCCATGCAATATTTGGGACGTACCCTAAAAATCCCTGGTGGCTCAGAGGGTAAAGCGTCTGCCTGCAATGCAGGAGACCTGGGTTCAATCCCTGGGTCAGGAAGATCCCCTAGAGAAGGAAATGGCAACCCACTCCAGTGCCCTTGCCTGGAAAAATCCCATGGACAGAGAAGCCTGGTAGACTACAGTCCATGGGATCACAAAGAGTCAGACACAATTGAGTGACTTCACTAAAAATCATTCATCACTTAGTTGGAATTCAAATTTAACTGAATATCCTATATTTTGTTTAGCAACTCCCCTCCACCTCTTGAGAAATTATACATAACACTAAAATTTAACTTCCAGGCCTGAATTCTCCTTCAAATCCACCAGTTTCGCACTGTGGGTCTTGAGCAATTTATTTAATGTGTGTACTTCCCCATCTGTAAGATGAAATAATAAAAATGAAAACTTCCTTCTAGAGTTGTTGTGAAGAGGAACCCTAACAATCTCTTGAGTGCTTAGCATAGTACTATGTGGCCACAAAATGCTTGCTCTTATTATTGTAGTTAACTTATTATTATTGTTGACACTGAATAAAATGTTGTTGAAAGAGCAAACGGGTCAGTAAGCAAAGTCTAGATTTTACCAGAAAGGTAGAAAATGTCTTTGTTAAGCAAGGTGGAAGGAGAAGTCTGCAAATAAATTGAGACTCCTTAAATTACATTGTAGGATTTTCCTGTAATCCCTTAATAATAATTACTGTCAGACTTCAGAATAAGAAATGCTTACCAAACTTCGTTGTGATGTTTTATACATTTCATTTTTGACTTCAGTTAGGAATAAAAGGCAAAAGAATTGGAGTGAAACAACTGGGATAAGCCGAAACAAAAATGAGGAAAAGGTATATATGTAAATTAAGAACACACTTATTACTAGCCCTTCAATAAATGAACTGACATTGACCTCTAGTAAACTATTTCTGTGTAGAGACTGGTTGACAATCCCTTTCCAAGATTACCTATGCCTGGATAACAGCCAATATTTAAGCCTTTCTCTTGAAGGGTCCTATCTGCCTCTTCCACCTTCATTTCCTCAAGAAGTCTCCTAAGAACCCATCAACACCAATACAAAGGCTGGAAAATAACATTTTCCTCTTGGCTGGATGCAAAAACCAGAGAAGCAGAAAGGTTCTCAATGAAAACTGTTTGAATCACTATCAACTCATTCTTTCTGCAGAGTAGAGAGGTGAAACACACACACACACACACACACACACACACACACACAAAGAAAAGTAGCTCTCAGTCTCCAGTTACACCAACAGCTTTCAAAGAACATTCCTTTTTCCCAAGAGCCAGGGTCAACACAAATGATTCATTTTCTTTATACCTAGTAGTCGTAGTAGCAGCACTGTTAGTTGCTCAGTTGTGTCCGACTCTTGGCGACCCCATGGACTGTAGCCCGCGAGGCTCCTCTGTCCATGGGATTCTCCAGGCAAGAAGACTGGAGTGGATTGCCATTCCCTTCTCCAAACCAGTAGTCACGGGTATCCATATTTGAGGGTGTTCCACAGACTCACATAAGTCCTTTGTTCTTATCTAGCCTCAAGAGATTAATTATTCCTGTCAACTCAAGTCTGTCTTCCTGTCAACAAATTCCAGTGGGGTTTTTCCCTATTCAATCAGATAAACCCCAGATTCAAACACTTTAAAGAAATGTATTTCCTGCTTTACCTTGTCACCACCCCTAAAGAATATGTAGATCCCTATAACGTTTTCCTCTACTCCCCTGTAATTTCATCAGTAAGAGACTCATCTGACAGTTGTCAGTTTCATAAGTACACACTGATATTTGCTGTGGAGGATTTTCCCAATGATTATAAGAGCTCTATTCTAGTCAACCCATTCCCATTTTCAACAGCAGCTTTAAAAATGAACTTGATTTGGTCAAGCTGAGAGCTGAGTACATTAAAAGCCTCTGCACATGTATGTGTGACCTCTTGGCACAGAGGCCCACACTCACTCAATTTGGGGATACTACCAGTTACCTAAAAATGAATGGCCCTTTAAAGCAATGACAACAAAGATGTCCACATGAAAACATTTTGTATACCCTAAGTTCATCACCATAAAATTAGGGCTTTATTAGTAGTATTTTTAGACGAAATGGGAAGAAGGTATAAAAATATCTCTGAGGTTTGAAACTTTCCAAAGAGGAAATATGATGAAAGAAAAGTTATATCATGGTATTAGAAAGACCCTACTCTATTGCCTCAATAATCTCAGATATGCAGATGATACCACTCTTAAGGCAGAAAGCAAAGAGGCTCTAAAGAACCTCTTGATGAAGGTGAAAGAGGAGAGAGAAAGAGCTGACTTAAAACTCGACATTCAAAAAATGAAGATCATGGCATCTGGTCCCATCAGTGCAGTTCAGTTCAGTCGCTCAGTCGTGTCCGACTCTTTGCGACCCCATGAATCGCAGGACGCCAGGCCTCCCTGTCCATCACCATCTCCCGGAGTTCACTCAGACTCACGTCCATCGAGTTAGTGATGCCATCCAGCCGTCTCATCCTCTGTCGTCCCCTTCTCCTCCTGCCCCCAATCCCTCCCAGCATCAAAGTCTTTTCCAATGAGTCAACTCTTCGCATGAGGTGGCCAAAGTACTGGAGTTTCAGCTTTAGCATCATTCCCTCCAAAGAAATCCCAGGGCTGATCTCCTTCAGAATGGACTGGTTGGATCTCCTTGCAGTCCAAGGGACTCTCAAGAGTCTTCTCCAACACCACAGTTCAAAAGCATCAATTCTTC
>SJYX01006723.1:264411-286487 GCA_006410675.1 Oreotragus oreotragus | reverse complement strand
TTAATATACCAGCATCACTAATCCAAGATCAACATGTGTATATACCATTGGCCGAGAACTCTATTATTTGGATTCTGATCCAAACCACTCTTTCCCTTCTAAACATTAGTTTGGAAACCATTAAACAGTAGATGGTCATCACCCAGCAACCATCATTCACTAGAACAATTCTACTCAGCTGTGTCTATATAAGGCCACAGAATCAACCACATTTTGTTAGTTTATTTTCTCAATACTGCCGTTGTTATAATTCTAACCTACTAGCTTAAAGTAACCAAAATGACCATTTTTCAGTTGTGTCTTTTATCCTCTAGATTGAACCTATACTAATAGTTAAGTAAAATTTTAGTCATTGATATGTTGGCTTCATATGGAGTGAAATATGCATTAAAATGAATTCTTCCCTTCATTTTTGGGGAAACTTCATCAAATATTTACAGAAGACCCACAATTACCTGAAATGAGGCCAAATGCATCAGGGGGAAGAAGAGACAGTTTTGGTTCTCTGAGAGCTTGTAGTATAAATCCAGAGATTCCACTTTGACCCTTTTCAAAACTTACATGTTGGTTTTAAAGCAGATAATGGCACTTTCAGTGGAAGCAAAAAAAAAAAAAAACTTTCTGGAAGGAAGACTAGCAAGTTCATCCTGTTGAAACTCACTTAAATGGAAACGATTCTGTAGGGTTAAGTATCTAACGTGTTCCTTCTCTTTAGAGCTTCCTCCTGCTCTGACACGGGTCCACAGTTTTTGCTTCAGTCCAACAGGGAGAAGCAAAGAAACAGGGCTTCCCAGGTTGCACTAGGGGTAAAGAAGCTGCCTGCCAATGCAGTGGACTCGAGAGACGTGCCTTCCCTCCCTTGGGTCGCGAAGATCCCCTGGAGATGGAAATGTAACCCGCTCCAGTATTCTTGCCTGGGAAATCACATGGACAGGGGAGNCTGTCTTACATACAGTAATGTGTGGGTATGTTCACCCCAAGCTCCTGATTTATCTCCTCCCAGCATTTCCCCTTTGGTAACCGTAAGTTTGTTTTTGGACAAATAAATGACTTTTTCATGGAAGAATCTCAAGCACCAATCAAGTATAGAAAGGGTGGTGATGCTGTAGATCAAAAAAGCCTGAAACACTTGTGATTCTGGACCACATTCCCAGCAGAAAGAAGTGGGAAGTACAATACCCGTGGAGCCAGCTGGCATTGGGACAGCATCCTTTAAGAAAATTCATACCTCCAGGGGGTATCTCCTAATGGTCTTGAGAAACTAAGTGAATAAGACCTTTTCTAAATGGGCAGCCCAGAACCCCTGCTCTCTGTCTAATAAGCCCACCTGCTCACAGTCACATGTTTTCAGCCCTATTCCTAACTTGTGTAACCAACTCCTGGTGGTGGTAGGATGTATCATGGGATGTATTTTCCACAAACAGGCTAAGAAACATTCCTGATGTCAGGTCACCCAGCAAGTTTCCAAAGTGGTGGTGGTTACTCTTATCCCCTCTACTTCCATCACAAGGTAATGGTCTGTTCTTAACAGGAGCTGTAAAGCACAGGTTATTTTAGCCCCTCCCTGCTTCAGGGCGATGGGCGCTTGTCAATACCGCTCTCCAGTGACTGGCTGGTTCAGTCTGCCACGGCTGTGTGGTGATCATTTATCCAGGGCAATCTCGTAGGACACAAAAGATAGCGCCCTTGTGTCTGTTCATTCTCCAGCACTTGCTGACAGCGAATGAAAATTACACTGCCTTCCAGCACCAGCCATAACTCAACCTCATTTTCCAGAAAACCTTTGTGGGGCACTACAAAATAATGAGATGTGCTCTGCCTAGAGGTTACAGCACGACCTCGCTGCAGTATGTTCAGCTAAATCAGCCCAACCCATGATCAGTCCTCCAGAAATAAAAATCACTGTTTTCCTACAGATTTTACAGTGTAATTTAAGTGAATGATAAAATGGATAACTAATGAGAACCTGTTATATAGCACATGAATCTCTACTCAATGCTCTTTGGTGACCTAAACGGGAAGGAAATCCAAAAAAAGAGGGGATATATGTATATGCACAGTTGATTCCCTTTGCTGTACAGTAGAAACTAAGACAGGATTGTAAAGCAACTATGGGTGGTGGTGAAGTCGCTAAGTTGTGTCTGAATCTTTGTGACCCCATGGACTGTAGCCTGCTAGGCTCCTCTGTCCGTGGGATTTCCCAGGCAAGAATACTGGCTTGGGTCGCCATTTCCTCCTCCAGGGGACCTTACCAACCTAGGTATCGAACCTGCATATCCTGCATTGCAGGCAGATTCTTTACTGCTGAGCCACCGAAGCAACTATACTCCAATAAATGTTTTTTAAAAAATTAAGTAAATGAGTTCAGTGCAATATTCCTCTTTAGCCATAACCAAGAAGGTAATAACCAATAATGGTTTGAGAAACAAGAGTAAATAATTTTCTTTCCTAATCTTATTCTCTACCACCCTGCTTGAATAAGTGAAAGGGATCTGAACCTTCAAAAAACCCAAAAAATCCCAAATCACAGAATTTATGAAAAATCCACAGAGGACATTCCTATTTGTAATGGTTTGTCCACATGCTAGTCTGAGGAGGTTGTTTGGTTTTTAAAATAGTGCAAGACCTAGTTATATGCATTTACTCTGTGCACTTAGATAATTGAGTATCTTGTTCCACTAAACTATAGGTTCTGTGTTATCTACCTGTTAACTCCAACAACTATTAACGATATAACCCCAATTAATGCCTGGCACATAATAATTTTTTAAAAATTGATGTATATAATTTACACATTATGAAATTCATGTTTGAACGTGTACAAGCCAGTGGTTTTAATAAGACATATATTCACAAATTATGCAACAGTCACCACTATCCAGATTTCAGAACATTTCCATAACCCCTTAAAGAAACCTGGGGGCCTCCCTGGTGACTCAGTCAGTAGAGAGTCTGCCTGCAATGCAGGAGACCCAGGTTTGATCCTTGGGTTAGGAAGATCCTCTAGAGGAGGAAATGGCAACCCAAGTCAATATTCTTGCCTGGGAATTCCCATGGACAGAGNGAAAACACGACTCATTAATGAGTGTGTACCTAATGACTGAGCTTGAAGTTACAAAAATAAAGGGACAGAATCAAATTAAAGGAGAAACAGACAATTCCATAGTCATGCCTAGGAAGTTTTAGCATCCTCTGCTCTCAGCTACAGACGGGATTGCTGTTGTTCAGCTGCGAGGTTGTGTCCGATTCTTTGTGACCCCATGGACTACAGCACGCCAGGCTTCCCTTGACCCTTCACCAACTCCCAGAGTTTGCTCAAACTCATGTCCATTGAGTCGGTGATGCCATCCAACCATCTTTTCTTCTGTCATCCCCTTGGCCTCCGGCCTTCGATCTTATGTCTTCAGGGACATAACTGTTGATGGGATAACTGGATGAAAATCAGTGAAGTCAGAGAAAACCTGAACGACTCCTTCTCGGCCGGAAGCCTGTCATTTGTTAGTGGCCTTGTGCTGAGCAGGATGGGAGTCATGAGCTCAGAAGAAAGAGAGTTTCTGTCGGTGATGTCTGTGGACACAGAGCAGGAGAAAGAAAAGCCCTGGACCAGTCACCTCCTTAACCCTGGCTGTGCATGAGAATTACATAGTGAGAGCCTTTTAAGAATATGGATGCTAAGACCCCTCACCTGGAGACTTTGCTCTCATTCCTCTGTGGTACAGCCCAGGCATTTGTCATTCTTCTGAAATCTCCCCAGATGATTTCAGTGAGTGATGAGGATTAAAAACCACTGTCCTGAACAGTGAGAAAGGGGACACTTGTACTCTGATGAAGAGCAGGTAAGAGATGTAGAATACATTAAGGGCCTTCAATGCATCATTTTATCTAGAAACCTCATTTCTAGGGAAATAGTAATGATGTGCCCATATAATTTATGCTCAAGAATGCTTTTTGCAGCTCAATTTATAATAGCAATAGAAATAGACAGATGATAGATAGAAGTTAAGTGGGGCTTCCCACATGGCTCGGTGGTAAAGAATATCAATGCAGGTGACACAGCTTTGATCCCTGGGTCGGGAAGATTCCCTGGAGGAGGAAATGGCAACCCACTCCCATATTCTTGCCTGGAGAATCCCATGGACAGAGGAGGCTGGTGGGTTATAGTCCATGGGGTCTCAGAAGAGTCGGACAGAGCTTAGCGACTGAACAACAAGATAATAGAGAGATACACAGATATGTAGATACATAAATAGACAACTGGAAAGAGGGAAGGAAGGAAAGGAGGGAGGAAGAGAAGCAGACAAAGGAAACCTAATGATTCAGCAGTATAGGTAGGTAGGTAAGTTTAGCCACTCCGTTGTGTCCATCTCTTGCGACGCCATGGACTGTAGGCTGCCAGGCTCCTCTGTCCATGGGGTTTCCCAGGCAAGAATACTGGAGTGGGCTGCCATTTCCTTCTCCAGGGGATCTTCGTGATGCAGGGATCAAAGCCCAGGTCTTCTGCATTGCAGACAGACTCTTTACTGGCTGACCCACCAGGGAAGCCCCATGCAGCGGTATGGAACTAGTCAAATACATTTAAATCAAGGTACAGTAGACACCTTTAATAAGATGATGTTGACATGTATTTCACGTAAAAAGCTGAGAGAATGGTGTTGCAAAGTAATCTATAAACCATTCCATTCTGAGACAATGTTTGTGTGCCTAGAAAAATAGTCTTAAAGTTTTGCTTCAAAATGTCAATCATATTTATCTCAAGGTGATGGTATTTTCATCCATTTAGCTGATGTTCGTTTTGTTCCTAATGTGTGTAAAGTGAATACATGTGTTTTAGATAGTAAAACTAAAGCAAGAATGAAACCAATCTCCCTGATGACGGTACTCATTCTGAAATGCGGAGAGCCTTTCATCTCATCGGTTCTAATCCTTGAAAGGGGGGTCAAATGGATGATTATCTGAGCTGGTGAAGGAATTAAGAATTCAGAATAGCTCTGGGAAAGGGTGTGGGAACTGCTCCATTACCTTAGGTGAAAACAAACAAGGGAGGTTCCCTTTGATCCACAGGGGCCCATTCCTTTCAACATTTTCTGGGTGGATCTGGACCCAGCCTGTAGAGAGGATGAGGCCAGCTGGAACCTGCCTGCAGTCCTTCCCGAGGTGTGGCTGGGAAAGTGGGAGCTGCCCAGGTCTCCACCCACTTCTCCTTCCACCCCGAGAGGTCACACCTGTCCATCCATCTTCTTCCAAATGGAAGGAATGTGGGGGGGGCTCAACCAAAGGAATGGAAACAAAGCCTCATTCCTTTGGGGTGCTCCACCCCTCCTTCCCCCCAACACCTTCCCTCCATCTTCATGTTCATTGATTTCCAGACCTCAGATTCCTCGAATCTGCCTGCCAATGCAGGTTTGAACCTGCCAGATTAGGTTCGATCCCTGGATCGGGAAGATCCCCTGGAGGAGGAAATGGCAATCCACTCCCGTATTCTTGCCTGGAGCATATGGTGGTCAGAGGAGCCTGGCAGGCTACAGTCCATAGAGTCGCAAAGAGTCGAACACGACTGAGCAACAGAGCATGCTTGCTTTAAGAAAAGGGGTCTGAAAACTTCATTCTTGTTAAATTATTAATATCTGCATTTTGAGAGAAGATCAGAGAAATGATATTCACAAATAAATGACTTTTTGAAATATTTTAATTTTATTGAAGTATTTATAGTTGATTTACAGTGTTGTACAGCAAAGTGATTCAGTTATACATACACATATAGTTGTTCTTTTTTAGAATCTTTTCTCATAGAGGCTATCGAGTAGAGTTCCCTGAACTATACAGCACGTCCCTGTTGGTTACCTGTCTTACATACAGTAATGTGTGGGTATGTTCACCCCAAGCTCCTGATTTATCTCCTCCCAGCATTTCCCCTTTGGTAACCGTAAGTTTGTTTTTGGACAAATAAATGACTTTTTCATGGAAGAATCTCAAGCACCAACCAAGTATAGAAAGGGTGGTGATGCTGTAGATCAAAAAAGCCTGAAACACTTGTGATTCTGGACCACATTCCCAGCAGAAAGAAGTGGGAAGTACAATACCCGTGGAGCCAGCTGGCATTGGGACAGCATCCTTTAAGAAAATTCATACCTCCAGGGGGTATCTCCTAATGGTTTTGAGAAACTAAGTGAATAAGACCTTTTCTAAATGGGCAGCCCAGAACCCCTGCTCTCTGTCTAATAAGCCCACCTGCTCACAGTCACATGTTTTCAGCCCTATTCCTAACTTGTGTAACCAACTCCTGGTGGTGGTAGGATGTATCATGGGATGTATTTTCCACAAACAGGCTAAGAAACATTCCTGATGTCAGGTCACCCAGCAAGTTTCCAAAGTGGTGGTGGTTACTCTTATCCCCTCTACTTCCATCACAAGGTAATGGTCTGTTCTTAACAGGAGCTGTAAAGCACAGGTTATTTTAGCCCCTCCCTGCTTCAGGGTGATGGGCGCTTGTCAATACCGCTCTCCAGTGACTGGCTGGTTCAGTCTGCCACGGCTGTGTGGTGATCATTTATCCAGGGCAATCTCGTAGGACACAAAAGATAGCGCCCTTGTGTCTGTTCATTCTCCAGCACTTGCTGACAGCGAATGAAAATTACACTGCCTTCCAGCACCAGCCATAACTCAACCTCATTTTCCAGAAAACCTTTGTGGGGCACTACAAAATAATGAGATGTGCTCTGCCTAGAGGTTACAGCACGACCTCGCTGCAGTATGTTCAGCTAAATCAGCCCAACCCATGATCAGTCCTCCAGAAATAAAAATCACTGTTTTCCTACAGATTTTACAGTGTAATTTAAGTGAATGATAAAATGGATAACTAATGAGAACCTGTTATATAGCACATGAATCTCTACTCAATGCTCTTTGGTGACCTAAACGGGAAGGAAATCCAAAAAAAGAGGGGATATATGTATATGCACAGTTGATTCCCTTTGCTGTACAGTAGAAACTAAGACAGGATTGTAAAGCAACTATGGGTGGTGGTGAAGTCGCTAAGTTGTGTCTGAATCTTTGTGACCCCATGGACTGTAGCCTGCTAGGCTCCTCTGTCCGTGGGATTTCCCAGGCAAGAATACTGGCTTGGGTCGCCATTTCCTCCTCCAGGGGACCTTACCAACCTAGGTATCGAACCTGCATATCCTGCATTGCAGGCAGATTCTTTACTGCTGAGCCACCGAAGCAACTATACTCCAATAAATGTTTTTTAAAAAATTAAGTAAATGAGTTCAGTGCAATATTCCTCTTTAGCCATAACCAAGAAGGTAATAACCAATAATGGTTTGAGAAACAAGAGTAAATAATTTTCTTTCCTAATCTTATTCTCTACCACCCTGCTTGAATAAGTGAAAGGGATCTGAACCTTCAAAAAACCCAAAAAAACCCAAATCACAGAATTTATGAAAAATCCACAGAGGACATTCCTATTTGTAATGGTTTGTCCACATGCTAGTCTGAGGAGGTTGTTTGGTTTTTAAAATAGTGCAAGACCTAGTTATATGCATTTACTCTGTGCACTTAGATAATTGAGTATCTTGTTCCACTAAACTATAGGTTCTGTGTTATCTACCTGTTAACTCCAACAACTATTAACGATATAACCCCAATTAATGCCTGGCACATAATAATTTTTTAAAAATTGATGTATATAATTTACACATTATGAAATTCATGTTTGAACGTGTACAAGCCAGTGGTTTTAATAAGACATATATTCACAAATTATGCAACAGTCACCACTATCCAGATTTCAGAACATTTCCATAACCCCTTAAAGAAACCTGGGGGCCTCCCTGGTGACTCAGTCAGTAGAGAGTCTGCCTGCAATGCAGGAGACCCAGGTTTGATCCTTGGGTTAGGAAGATCCTCTAGAGGAGGAAATGGCAACCCAAGTCAATATTCTTGCCTGGGAATTCCCATGGACAGAGACTGGCGGGCTACAGTCCATGAGATTGCAAGAGTCGGACATGAGTGAAGACTAAACCTACCTGCTATCAGTTCAGTTCAGTTGCTCGGTCATGTCCGACTCTTTGGGACCCCATGAATCGCAGCACGCCAGGCTTCCCTGTCCATCACCAACTCCTGGAGTTCACTCAGACTCACGTCCTTCGAGTTGGTGATGCCATCCAGCCATCTCATCCTGCCCCCAATCCCTCCCAGCATCAGAGTCTTTTCCAATGAGTCAACTCTTCTCATGAGGTGGCCAAAATACTGGAGTTTCAGCTTTAGCATCATTCCTTCCAAAGAAATCCCAGGGTTGATCTCCTTCAGAATGGACTGGTTGGATCTCCTTGCAGTCCAACGGACTCTCAAGAGTCTTCTCCAACACCACAGTTCAAAAGCATCAATTCTTCAATCAATCTATTATGTCTTAGGTTCAATAATGTTTCTACTGATGTGACTTAATTCTTTTAATTTTTATGAGTGAGAATTTTTATTATTTTTGTTATTGCCCTAATGTACATGAAGACATGCTATGCTCAGAAAAATTAAATAAGTCACAAAACTAAGCAAGTTAGTTCCTCTTTTAAATAGTAAGTTCTGAGAGGGCAAAAAATCTATCTTTAAGCAGCATCATTTCTGTATTAAGTATACAACAGATTTTTTTTATTAAAAAAAGAAATTACTTATATTAGACCCCACTTAACCCATTCAGCCACATATATGTAGAATAGGTATCTCTGGTAATTATAATAGTCAGAAGAAAGTAATGGACATATAGCAAATTGAACAATATAAGTTTCTATAATTCTTTCAACAGGGTCATCCCAAAAGCAGGTAAAGGACTGGTGACCTGCGTTACCTATTAGGCTGCCTGCCTCAGAAAACCTGCCAGAATAAAGGGTACATGAGAATATTAAAAGTTCAGCAGAAAAGTAGATGATCCAAGGACAGAAGCAAGTGTCTGATGAGTTACTTACAGGGTGAAATATGTCATACTTTGTTCTTCCACCAACATAGCAAGTGTGTTTTTGTTGTGTCTGCATGAGCGAAGTGGCAGGTGGGGCAGGACATTCTAGTCCCTGGTAGGGAAATTGAACAGTATTGGCCTTTATGCAACAGTGACAAGTTGTGAATATCTCAAAGCCTTCAATGCATTTGCCCCAAGCATCTTTTTTCCATTATATTTAAACATTCAAATCCCTTTTATGAAAAATATACTCCCACATGGTCCTAATTCACTTCTACTCAACTTATCAAAACATTATCCTGCAAGATTCATTTTAAGTCCAGAAAATTATCTGAGCTTCTGGTATGAGACTGGTATTAGTTCTTCTTACAAACAAGTTGTTTCAGTGACTGGTTTTGCATTCCCTTCAACTCTGCATGTGTTTGCGTGNTCCTAATTCACTTCTACTCAACTTATCAAAACATTATCCTGCAAGATTCATTTTAAGTCCAGAAAATTATCTGAGCTTCTGGTATGAGACTGGTATTAGTTCTTCTTACAAACAAGTTCTTTCAGTGACTGGTTTTGCATGCCCTTCAACTCTGCATGTGTTTGCGTGACTGGAGTTTAAGTCAAACTGGAATACCCTTTGAATATGAGATGTAGATGTTATCCAGATAATTCAGATGTAAGTATCTGAATAGTTCAAATGATCTCAAGAAAAGAATAGTCTGAAATCATGCACTTTAGTTTTGTTTACTGACAAAGCAAAGAGTTAATACCTTAACTCTTTCTATATACATAGTAAAGTCATGATTTAGTTACCTGTAAAACAATAATAGATAAAATTAATTGTCAGAATTGATTATGTGCTGAGGCTCATGTTATGGCTTCACATGCATGTTTTCATTTTATCCTTGGAAGATGCCAAGAGGTTAGATATTACTAAAGGTATGTTTACTGACAAAGCAAAGAGTTAATACCTTAACTCTTTCTATATACATAGTAAAGTCATGATTTAGTTACCTGTAAAACAATAATAGATAAAATTAATTGTCAGAATTGATTACATGCTGAGGCTCATGTTATGGCTTCACATGCATGTTTTCATTTTATCCTTGGAAGATGCCAAGAGGTTAGATATTACTAAAGGTAAAATTATATATTCACCAAAAATATTTACACCGAAATATTCCTAGAAGCTTATTTATAGCAGGCCCAAACGAAATAATCCAGGTGTCTACCAACAGATGGATAAATTGTGGTATATTCATGCAAGGGAATATTACTCAATGATAAAAAAAAAAAGAATGAGCCATTATTATGTACTACAACATAGATGAATCTCAAAAACATTGAGAAAAAATATATAAATATGAAATATAAAAATCAGTGTATGATCTATTTATATAAAGTTCTAAAACAAGTAAAACTAACTTTTACCGGTATAAATTTTTTTAAAGGTAGCTATTTATTGGAAAGGAACAGAAGGGCGTTTTCACTTTGTTGTTGTTCAGTTTCTCAGTCGTGTCTGACTCTTTGCGACTGTAGCATGTCAGGCTTTCCTGTACTTCATGGTCTTTCAGAGTTTGCTCAAACGCATGTCCTTTGCAGAGAAGGCAATGGCAACCCCACTCCAGTACTCTTGCCTGGAAAATCCCATGGACAGAAGAGCCTGGTAGGCTGCGGTCCGTGGGGTCGCTGAGAGTCGGATACGACTGAGCGACTTCACTTCCACTTTTCACTTTCATGCATTGGAGAAGGAAATGACAACCCACTCCAGTGTTCTTGCCTGGAGAATCCCAGGGACGGGGGAGCCTGGTGGGCTGCCATCTCTGGGGTCGCACAGAGTCGGACACGACTGAAGTGACTTAGCAGCAGCAGCAGCATGTCCATTGAGTCGGTAATGCCATTCAACTATCTCATCCGCTGTTGCCCCCTTCTCCTCCTGCCCTCAGTCTTTCCTAGCATCAGAGTCTTTTCCAGCAAGTTGGCTCTTCATATCAGGTGGCCAAAGTATTAGAGCTTCAGCTTGAGCATCAGCCCTTCCAATGATTGACTGGTCTGATCTCCTTACAGTCCAAGGGACTCTCAAGAGTCTTCTCCAGCACCACAGTTTGAAAGCATCAGTTCTTCAGGGCTCAGCCTTCTTTATGGTCCAACTCTCCAACCTGACTCCTTGCCAAATAGTTCGTGAAATCATCCACAATTACATTTGGCAGCAGCCACATGCAGTACATTTTCCTAGCTGCTGTGGGGAATAAAGAAGTTCAGCTAAATGAGTCAATACATGTAAAGTGCTTGTTATGGTGCCTGGCATATGGTTAGAGCTCTAAAGTGTTAACTACCGTTATTATAAGATTCGAACCTTGGCCTCAAGGTAATTATAGGGTCCCTGGGGAAACAAGCCATTAATTCATAAATCATTAAACAACAATACACGAATCATAGTTCAGGCTAAGAAGTAGCACAAGGAACTATTATACTGAAAGCCACAGCCAGACACTCAGTGTCCATAGAAGCCAAACAGCTTTACAAAAGTCGGGGTGGGGCAGGTGTGGGCACCCGAGGACACAGATCCTGTCCATCGGCACAGCCATGCAGCTGTGCAACAACCTATTGTGGCCATGTGGGGATACTCACCCCACATTGTCAAATCTGTTTTGAAAGAATCCAGAAATTTAGGTGTTTATGTGAAATCTCCCAGTTTTTACATGTTGGCTACCAATTCAATGCTTTTAAAAAGGGCATGATCTTTGGGATATGGCTATAAAATATGTCCTAAATGCACAGTCTTAAGAAGACTCTAGAGGCCACTGAAACATCTTTCTTATTCAGTTTTAACAAGGAAATCCAACCTCATGAGGGGAGGCACTTGAAGAAGGTCACCCAAGAGTGGGAAGAGAACTGGACTTAGAATTGGGGCTTTAAGGAATTGCCAAGTTTAAAGACTTCATGGAGGAGGTTGAGTTTGGGAAGGAAACTGGGAGAGAGCAGCCAGAATTCTGTAGTTTCAGGATCAAGTCCCTTGTAGGTTTATCAGGTTCTTCTATTCTGATGTCTGATGTGATGGAGATAAATGATAGTTGGAGGTGAGTAAAGAGAGGGAAAGGAGAGGAAACAGAGACGATGCGTATGGACCACACGTTCAAGAAGTTTGGCCAAGACAGATAGAAATATGGGACTCCAAAAGCTGTCTGTTTTGTTTTTTTTTTAAGTGGGAGAGATATTAAGATGGTTTAAAGCAAAAACAAAGTTAATAGCCCAAGTTGAGAAAGAGACTCTTAAGAAGCAAGAGAAATAGGAGGGTCATGAAGAGAGGTTAGGAAAGCCACAGGAAGAGGTACCAGAACCTGTGGAAAAAGATGATGAGATGAGTACTGCTTGGTTGAGACCGATACCTTTCACACTGGAAACCTACAAGAGTTCCCATCTGGCGGTAAGACTATAGACTGATTTGTTACACTCTTTCCCCATGGGGTGGATTTAGACTAAACGCCCTCTCTGGTTTCCCACCAAAACATGTATTTGAATCCATAATTTAGACTGTATGGAAGTTGAATTTCTCTGATCTTGAGGATATCAGAACCTCAGAAGCAGAAATTAATGATCTTATCCACCCCTCTTCATTTCAACACATTCCTTGAAAATGTATTGGGCATTTGCACTGCCAGGCACTCTGTTAAGCCCTGGGAATTCAAAGATAAATAAGACAGTCTCAGACCTAGAAGAGGTAATGGAATAACAATGTTTATATGATTAACTATCACTGCAAACACAGCAACAGGAGGGTGGACAAAACTGCAGGTCCCCAGAGGATAAGCCAGTTGAGAAAACAATTCCAGTCTCTCAACTCCAAGTACGATGCCTTCCTTAGGGTCAATATAGATAATATTACTGTAAATATTCTTAAAAAAAATTAGCTGTGTAAATCTATTTATGTAACCAACAGAGATAGTATAATCTTTCAGCCTTCTTAATATACCAGCATCACTAATCCAAGATCAACATGTGTATATACCATTGGCCGAGAACTCTATTATTTGGATTCTGATCCAAACCACTCTTTCCCTTCTAAACATTAGTTTGGAAACCATTAAACAGTAGATGGTCATCACCCAGCAACCATCATTCACTAGAACAATTCTACTCAGCTGTGTCTATATAAGGCCACAGAATCAACCACATTTTGTTAGTTTATTTTCTCAATACTGCCGTTGTTATAATTCTAACCTACTAGCTTAAAGTAACCAAAATGACCATTTTTCAGTTGTGTCTTTTATCCTCTAGATTGAACCTATACTAATAGTTAAGTAAAATTTTAGTCATTGATATGTTGGCTTCATATGGAGTGAAATATGCATTAAAATGAATTCTTCCCTTCATTTTTGGGGAAACTTCATCAAATATTTACAGAAGACCCACAATTACCTGAAATGAGGCCAAATGCATCAGGGGGAAGAAGAGACAGTTTTGGTTCTCTGAGAGCTTGTAGTATAAATCCAGAGATTCCACTTTGACCCTTTTCAAAACTTACATGTTGATTTTAAAGCAGATAATGGCACTTTCAGTGGAGGAAAAAAAAAAAAAAAAAAACTTTCTGGAAGGAAGACTAGCAAGTTCATCCTGTTGAAACTCACTTAAATGGAAACGATTCTGTAGGGTTAAGTATCTAACGTGTTCCTTCTCTTTAGAGCTTCCTCCTGCTCTGACACGGGTCCACAGTTTTTGCTTCAGTCCAACAGGGAGAAGCAAAGAAACAGGGCTTCCCAGGTTGCACTAGGGGTAAAGAAGCTGCCTGCCAATGCAGTGGACTCGAGAGACGTGCCTTCCCTCCCTTGGGTCGCGAAGATCCCCTGGAGATGGAAATGTAACCCGCTCCAGTATTCTTGCCTGGGAAATCACATGGACAGGGGAGCCTGGTGGGCTACAGTCCTTGGGGTCACAGAGAGTCAGACATGACTGAGCATGCACGCACTGAACAGGGGAAGAACAGGGCAGCATGGCGGATTTGTCCATGTTTTCTCCTCAAATAATCCACCACCTGCCAATGAAGAGGCCTCATATCAAGGACCCTGGGAGGAACATAAAGATGAAAATGCTGTTGAGAAGTGTGCGATCTTGTGGGGAAGACTAGGACTGAAAGAGCACAGGCATGATGAAATGTATGCTAAACAGTCAACATGCTGTGGAAATGCTGGGAGGGATGCGATTTCCTCCAAGTGGGAGTCGAGGAGGGCTCCTCTGTAGTGCTGAGGACTCTAGAATTCAGATGCTTGGAAAAGACAGGAAGGACATTCCAAGCTGGAGCGTCTTCTGTCTTTGCAGAAGTTATGGAGTTGGGTGGCAAGTACCACCACATAAACCCAGATGAGAATTTCACTTGCTTTTCTTCCATTTGGGACCACTGAAGTGTGCCCATATGGATGGCTGGATTCAGGAGAGGTGAAGATTATGGTTGTGTGTGTGTTAGTCGCTTACTCATGTCCGACTATTTGTGACCCCATGCACCGTAACCTGCCTAGTTCCTCTGTCCATGGAATTCTTCAGGCAAGAATACTGGAGTGGATGCCTTTCTCCAGGGGATCTTCCCAACCCAGGGGTAGATTCTGAGTCTCCTACATCGCAGGCAGATTCTTTACCGTCAGAGCCACCAAAGAAGGCAGAAATATTTAATTGGGAGGGCAACCTCCTTTTGGCAGCACTTTGAAATTCATGTGTGGGTGTGTGGTTGTTTTTTTTTTTGAGTATAACTGCTTTACGATTATAAAGTGTTAGTTTCCGCTGTGCAGCAAAGTGAATCAGCTGTATGCATACACATATTCCTCCCTCTTGAACCGATTCAAATCTTTAAATCGCCATATTTTGATGACTGGCATCTAGTGAAGTAACTGAGACAAAAATGACATAAAATTTAGCCATAGGTGAGATGCTGGTTTGATGTGAAACTGAAGACATTACACTGAAGTGCACACTCAGGTATTACCCCTTCTAGATCTGCCTATTTAGAGGCCCAGAGGAAAAGGAGGGAGAAGCTTTCAGTGTGCCGATTTTGCAGGTAAAGTTGGATAACCCTCTGTATCAATGTCACAGTCATCAACTCCAGCAAAACAATAACTCTTTCAGTTTTTCTACAGAGGAACTTGACAAAGTTGTCAACCTCCCGTTCGGATTCAGTTCAGTCAGTTCAGCCACTCAGTTGTGTGTGACTCTTTGTGACCCCATGCACCCCAGGCTGCAACCATTTGGATGATGGTAGAAAAATGGAACCATTCCATCTCTTGAAGTTGCTTCTAGATTGTGTATAATCACTTTTGGAAAATACCCAGTCTGGCCACAGTGATCTGGTGTCAGGAGTTGATGGGAGGAGAGTGTCTCCAAAATGCCCCCATCTGTCTCCGCCCATCCAGGAAGCCCAGGCTAACTCGGGTCCTCCCATCTGGGCTTTGTGCATGGTCCCCAGTCCTACCACACGCACGACTGAGTGTCTTCACCTCTCCAGTGCCAGCTCCGCTCTATATGACCTTACCCCAACAGTGAGGTCTCTCCAGGCCTCCTGACCTGCCCTCCTCCCCACCATACTCCTCCTGGAGGGGCAGGAAACTCTCACGTCCCTTGATGTCACCAGAGGGGAGTATTTACATGGGATGCTCTCTTCCTAAGGAAGCCACCACTTCATAATTCCTGTTTCATGAGATTCGGTTGCACAAGCTTGGAGAAGATCCATTGGGGGGCACCTGGCTTCTTAGACTCTGCCTGAAACATAAAGAGTTAGCTGCTTTTCTCTGTGGTTTGGGAGCATTGTCTCAGGATTCTGGGTTCTCCTCTGGGGCTTGATTCAGCTCAAAGGCTTACCTGTGATCCCTTCCTGGAGCTGACCAGCACTCGTCTGCCCATCACACGCTCTGCTGTCCCCTTCTGCCACCACCCCGTGTCTGTGTTAGGTCTGGGAAAGTTCTCTTACATCACCGGGCACTGTGGTTGATGGAAGAAATTCTATCCTCCAACTTTACCAGATCCTGAGTCTTTCAGGGCTCAAGAGGCACTACCTTAAAAAACCCAGCTCTTGCCACAGAGCGCCCCTACTTCCAAGACCGTGTGTCTATTACTGATTTGTATAAATACTCTGAAACTAAACAGACTTCTTTATTTTGGGCTGTGTCTGCCTTTCCCCCAAGGGAAGGAGGCTTCTGACTCAAGATAGAGGGTCCTGAGACGCGTGACAGTTGCAGGAGGGAGGACCTAAGTTGTGGAGGGAAGGTACATCTGGATACGGGTATCATGAGAGCTGACCGATTGATTCTGGAGCGTGGGTTTCATGCTCAGTTACCTGTCTTGCAACAAGATGTCCCAGCGTGTGACAGAGGGACTCATTTAGTGTCCTGGTGGGAAACATTCACCCCAAATGGTTCAGAGGGAGTGTCATGAAGGTCTAGGCTCAGAGGTATGAGCAGGGAGGAGGGACCAGAAAGGGATGTGAAGGTACCCAGAGACCAGCCACAGGGAAACTGGTATCACCCTAGGGCCGCCCCAGAAGAGCCTTGAGCAGGAAGAAATGCCACCAGTCACTTCCAGACCCTGACCACAAAGCAGAGAGCAGACAAAGGAGAAATTCATGGGTCTCACCCTCTTCTTGTCTTCCATCTCCCCTGCCTCCTGTGGACCAAACCCAGCCAGGTGCCAGTCCGCAAGCAAGCCTGTGAGATTCCTCAGGCTCAGAATTCCAGGGTGCAGAGAAGAGTGGAGACTGGGTCTTGCAGGGCATGAGAGGAAAGGGGAAAAACACAGCTGGTGAGAATAGCATTTAATGCCTCATTTTATTATTTTTTAAATTTTTTATTGGACTATAATTGCTTTACAATGTTGTGCTAGTTTCTGCTATACAATGAAGTGAATCAGTTATATGTATACACCCTGTCTGTCCTGAACCTCCCACCCACTGCCCCACCCCACCCCTCTAGGTCATCACAGAGCACCCGGTAATATATAGCAGCGTCCCACTAGCCAGCTATTTTACACACAGTAGTGTGTGTATGTCAGTCCTACTCTGCCAATTCATCCCACCCTCCCCTTCCACCTCTCTGTGTCCAGAAGTTGGTTCTTTATGTCTGCGTCTCTCTTCCTGCAAACCATTTTTCTAGTTTCCATATATATGCCTTAAAAGATGATATTTGTTTTTCTCTTTTTGACTTACTTCACTCTGTATGACAGACTCTAGGTACATCCATATCTCTACAAATGACCCAATTAATGCTCCATCTTAAATCCCTCTCTTCCTGCCTCTACTTTTCCCCGAGTTGACCTAAGTGGCTTAAAGTGGAAAGGCTGTGAACAGTCACCACTGAGCCTTCTTTCAGAATCCCTGCTTTTGGTGAGTTACTACCACCAAGAGAATTTTTAAAAATATGTATTTGGCCAAGTGCTGAGAAAACCATACTTGCCACACCAAACGCTTATGATGTCAAAGATTCCTGGAGCCCTTGGATCCCATCCATGGGTCCCTGGGGCTCCTGGATCTGTCCTCAAGGACCTCTGCTCCAATAAGACTTACTCTAGAGACTCCTTCCCTCAAACAGCTCGTGGAATGCTTACATCTCTGTCCCTGAGAGCCCAGGACCAGCTGAGTACCCTTCCCCGGTGCCTTCTTAAGATTAAGCAGAGTGACTGAAAACGAGAAAAAAAGCGAGTCTAGTCGATTGGTCCTGTCCGACTCTTTGCAACCTTATGGCGTGTAGCCAGCCAGGCTCCTCTGTCCTTGGGATTTTCCAGGCAGGAATACTGGAATGGGTTGCATTCCTTTCTCCAGGGGATCTTTCCAGCCCAGGGATCAAACTCAGTCTCTTGCACGCCAGATAGATTCTTTACTGTCTGAGCTATGAGTATAGCAAATGTTTCATGTAAAGGCTACATACTGTATAATTCCTAACCTATGGCATTCTGGGAAAGCAAAACTCTGCAGACATTGAAAAGATTGGTGGTTGCTAGGGATTAAGGGGGAGAGATAAATGGGTGGAGCACAGATGATTTTTTTGGGCAGCAAAACTATTCTGTGTGGTACCAAAAAATGCCATCATTTATTTGTCAAAGTCCGCAGAATACGTAACACTGAGCATGAACCCTAATGTAAGCCTGGACTCGAGGCGATTACGATGTGTCAGTTATGATGTGTCATGGACTCTAGACTCATCACTTGTAACAGATGGACCACTCCGGTCGGGGGAGCTGGTGGGGAGACGGTGTGCGTGGTGCTGGGGGCGGGTGATATATAGGAACTCTCTGTTCAGTGTTGCTTGTGAACCTAAAAATGCTCTAAAAAAATGATTCTTTACTGTCTGAGCTATGAGTATAGCAAATGTTTCATGTAAAGGCTACATACTGTATAATTCCTAACCTATGGCATTCTGGGAAAGCAAAACTCTGCAGACATTGAAAAGATTGGTGGTTGCTAGGGATTAAGGGGGAGAGATAAATGGGTGGAGCACAGATGATTTTTTTGGGCAGCAAAACTATTCTGTGTGGTACCAAAAAATGCCATCATTTATTTGTCAAAGTCCGCAGAATACGTAACACTGAGCATGAACCCTAATGTAAGCCTGGACTCGAGGCGATTACGATGTGTCAGTTATGATGTGTCATGGACTCTAGACTCATCACTTGTAACAGATGGACCACTCCGGTCGGGGGAGCTGGTGGGGAGACGGTGTGCGTGGTGCTGGGGGCGGGTGATATATAGGAACTCTCTGTTCAGTGTTGCTTGTGAACCTAAAAATGCTCTAAAAAAATAAATAAAGTCTGGTTTTTTAAAAAGAAGACGTGGTGAGAAAGAGGAGGAAAGAAAAACAAACCAGAAAGTTAGAAGCTGACAGAACTTTTACGATAATCTTGCATCAGAAAATCCAGCGGGGCTGAGTGTTCTGCTTCTACTACAAATAGGGCATTTCCACTGTGACTTTGGTTTTCACCCTCCAAACAGAGCCACTAGCCTGTGTCTAATTGTGTTTGTTTTTCCCCCTGCAGGGATGTTTAACAGTCCCCTAACCACTGAGATGGTCCCATAAAATTTTATGACAACTATTTCTTAAGTGAAATTTCCATTCCGTCTGTTTGTGGGACCTTCAAAAAACCCAGAGAAAGCCAGATAGATATAACTTGGGACATTTTTTCTGAGGTCTAATTTAATTATAAATCATGACTTTATGAGCCTACCATTCAAAGCTCAAATGGTTGCTCTGCGGCACAAAAATAATTTATGGCTCCTACAAGACAGCGAGCTCTTGCCTGGAACCAGAGGGCACCCTGAACGTCATTCCTTTGAGAAACTTTAGGAGTTATGTTCTGAGAATGTGACATGTGACGTGGAGAATTGGCGAGTTCAGTCCCCCACCTCTCGCCATCAGGCCAGTGTCCACGGGCCCAGAACAGAGCGATGCCAAGAGGCCCTGAGTGTTTATTTAATCCGAAGAGGAGAATCAAGACCCACAAATGGCTGTTCCTCTCCTTCCAGGGATGGCCTGTTCTTTGCATTTTTCCAGCGTTCACACCCGTGGCAGTTAGGCAAATGCTGGGCTGAACAGTCACACAACTTCATTTAAGGCAGAGGTTTTTAGAGATGGCATCTGAAATTATTGGCTGTGAGATGCAAATAGATTTAGCAGATTTGACACTATGCAGTCTTCAGCGAGGCCTGTTGAAGCGGGTTTTCTTGTTTTCTCTGTACATCTGCACATTTGTGAAGGACACTGGGAGCTGTGAAAGCTGGCCTTGTGGTAGAAACAGCTCAGGGCTCTCATGAAGGCAAGCCAGAATCATACACATTCTGGGAGGAAGGGGTGGGACTTATCACTAAGATTTATTCAGAGTTAAAAACAACTCAAAGCAGCGATTCTGAATGTTGGCAGATCCTAAGTCCTCGATCAAATGACTTACTTAACAAAAGCAAGAAACAGTAAGCTTTCTGAATTTTGTTTTCTCTTTAGCAAACAACAATAACAAAAATAGTGGTGAGGATTTTAATAATTCCCAGCTATGGCACAGGGCTGTTACAACTCAGGATAATGAAAGAAATAAATACATCCAAGGTGGCAAAGTATTCAACCCCAACCTGCTCCTGCAGCCTGGGAAAGGGTGTGCTGTGGAGGGTGATCACTTCTATATAGAGCAGCAAACTCCGACATTACAGGGGCTTATCCCAGCAAAGGTTTGTTTCTTGTTCTTTCAAAGTCAGAAATGGGGCAAGCATCCTGCCTCCTCCTTAATTCTGTGGCTTCTGGTGGTCTGTCACAGCATGAAAAGAAACAGTGGAAACACACCTGCTCTCTCTCAGCCTTATCACCCTCAAGGTGTAATTGGCCCCAAATAGTCACATGATCCAAAAGAACCATGAGAGTGGGATGGAATATTTGATCTACAAAAGGGAGGGGAGATGGGTATGTGTACTCACGTTTTCCCCCACCTCACACTGGAGCCTCAGAAAAAGGAAACAGTAGAAAAACCTAGACAGCTGTGGGCAAACCCAGCAGCGTCAGGAGAGCCAAGCTGTAGCCTGGAGATGCTGCTATGAACTTGGCCAGGCTGGATGTTCAGCTGAGGGGATGCGGAGATAGGGGAAAGGCAAGTGGAACAACCAAGATGGAGGAGCAAGACAAAGATGCTGCAGTATACAGGGTGTCTGCAACCAGAAGCCAGTGGTCCAGACAGTCGATTCTAGATGCAGCTGCAGACGCGACATCCATCATCTCTCATCCAGAGGCATGTCTGCACTGCCCGCCCCTCCAACCTCAACTCTGCACAGCTCTCTTGGCACACAGAAACATCATTCAGGAAAGAGTCAGTGAGAAAAACATACAAAAGGCAGCATTTTCTCAAAAGAGACTGAGGCACCTGAAAGCCTCCTTAGATTGGAAGCCTCTGTGATATAGAGCTTAGTTTCTCAGTTGTGTCTGACTCTTTGTGATCCCATCAACTGTAGCCCTCCAGGCTCCTCTCTCCATGGGATTTCCCAGGCAAGGATACTGGAGTGGGTTGCCATTTCCTCCTCCCGGGATCTTCCCTGACTCAGGGATCGGACCCTTGTGTCCTGTGGCTCCTGCTTTAGCAGACAGATTCTTTATCAATGAGCCACCTGGGAAACCCACTATGATACCAAACCCCGGCAAAATGAAAGTTAAATTTTTCCTCTTCTTCCCGGCATGCTGAGGGGATTCTGAGAAAAAGCAGATACATGACAGAAAATAGAAAAGTTAAAATGTCTGTGCATGGCTAAGTACAGTGCAAATAAATTTGCAAGTTCGCCACACATACTAATTGAATTACTTTCCATGGAAAATTTAGAGTTCGTCATATGCATTCACAGAGAAAACTCAGTTCCCTTGCGTTCCTTAACTAGAAGGCAGAATAGCTGCACCATTTTCCTGGTTTCATCTGGGAGGGCTGTGTAACTTCATTTTTTCAAATGAGAAATGGAATATTTCCTGCCATATCAGTAAACAAGGATGTCACAGCCATCAGCAATTTCAGCCCTCCAAGGCTCTCAGGAAAGAAAATACCTGTGATCTAACTGAACTGAACAGCCATCAGATTGCAGCCGCTTCCTGTGATGAGCCCAAGGGAGTTCAGGATGTGAACACACAAGACACTGACTCCAGACAGCTGAGATGCATGTGAAAGGAATGATTTCAGTGAGCCCAGACTCTTGTATCTTCCCATACACAGAAAAGCGCTAAATGCCTTAACTTGAGATACCTGATTTTCTTTAACTAACAATCCTCTTTTGATGTTCAGACTACCTGTCCTTTGTTGTAAAACTCCTAGATAACCTGGCTCCTCCCCTCGCTTGCCTCCTCGGAGCAGTTCTTTCAGGGTCACTTGAGATGCTGCCTCCTGGGTTTGTGGTCCTAAAAATTCCCACCGAATAAAACCTAACTTTCAGCTTTTAGGTTGTGATGATTTTTAAGTAGATAACCATTTTCCTGGTTGTATCTGTGATGGCTGTGTAACTTAGCTTTTTTTTCAACATGCAGGGATTCATCAGGGAGTAATGTGAGCTATTAACTATTTGGTGGCAGGACGGGTATCTGAGAGCTGAGAAGGGCTCACTGGGCAGGAAGAGATGTTAGGACAAGTCCCCGCCTCCCCCCTCCCCGTCCCTCCC